>CAUYQV010109231.1:0-20140 GCA_963574575.1 Galagoides demidoff
TGGAGGAATATTCAGGTCAAGGAAGAGGTGTTTCCTTTTGTGTTCTCAATAAAGGAGGTGCATGGCCTACACATATGTGAAAAAATGCTCACCATCTTTAATCATCAGAGAAATGCAAATCAAAACTACTTTGAGATATCATCTAAATTTTAACCTTAATGAGAGATGTTTCGATTTAGAACAAACAAAATTAGAAATTTGGCCTGTGAAATTTGACTTGTTAAAATACTTAAACTTTATTCCCCTCCACAAACATTATTTCAAATGAACATGAAATAAAAATGTTGTATAATCGTATCTCTTTCCATTTTCTGAAAATCACAGACATTCTTCTTATAAAGGGACTGGCACGAGTCACACAGGTCTAAAATTCTATTTGTTCCCATGGTTTTTATCCCCCTGGTCAATAAGCCATTTGGCATTTTTCTGAAGAACATTTTTGTTTCATTGTTCCCGTGGTTGAATGAAATCTGTGTGGTACAATTGAATTCTCTCCCTTCATGCTGTCTATTGAAAATGAGGTCATGGATAGATCTAGCATTATCTGGATATTAAATTTTAGACACAGTTTGAATCAAAATGAAAATTAATACTTTATTTCTTGCCCTGTTCTCTCTTTATATTGCCTTTAGTGAAATTAAAACATACTGAAAGGTGTGTGTTAAACTTTAAATATCCCAACAGAACAGAATTTTATTTAGTGAGTTTTATTCATGTTAGTGTAATTTTGCCATGTGTTCAAAACATCTCCTGACCTTTGTCAACTAGAAATTGTAGTTATAGATACATATGTTGTTCTATTAATACTAAAACGATTTCAGTAATTTTCCAAAGAGTTATTGCAAGTTTAGACAAACAAGTAAGTTATTAAACAAAAAACAACACTGGCTTTTAATATCAATAAGCATGTTCATGATTGGCTTAATTTTTCATTTTCTTTTTAATGTGTGTTTTGTGTTGAGTTTAATGCTTGAATGATAGAAGATTCAACATTATGATCACCTACTGGCAAAAGGTTATTTATTTGTTGATTAAAAGTCAAAAATGATTAGTTGATTCTTACTGTGCTCCTAGATCTGAGCTAGATATTGGATGGCATAATCAAGCATAACAATCTGATAATTTAGAGTAGGTTCTTGTCTTCTGGGATATATACATGAACAGCTTGTATTCAAACAAATATTAGGCAAACTCTATTGTGTGCACAAAACCATATCCAAGAAGAGTCAAATATAAATATAAGATAATTTATAAATGCTAAACATGATAGTACAGAGCCTAAATATGTAACAGAAATTTGCCCAGGTTAAGGATTTTAGTCCAAAATTCAATTTTTATTTAGAGGCAAATTAATAGCACAACAGTAATTCTTTGACTTAGATTGCTGTGCAAAGCAAATTTTCCTGCCCTATCCTGTTCTATCTTTTGCCTCAGAAAGCCCTTGAAACACCTAGAAATCTATATAATGAACCCATGTCCTTGCAGGACAACCACCTTCCACTTTAGTAGCTGAAATGACACTCCTCAAGCAGGTCGCCTCAGTCTAGGTAGGAAACCAGACCCCTGGAACAAGCCCAGAAACACTGGCCTGTGTGATATGAATGAGCTTTATTGTATCTCCATATTCCCGCGTATCTACCCAGGCCTCCATCTCCTGTTCATTTCCAGTTAGCACCACTCTATATGGGGACCTTTATTATGTCCAAATATTGAGGACTGGCTCCCTTAGCACCTGTGCTATGCAGGCTGAGATTTTACTATTTCTTTCCATTTTTACAGAGAGTCATAAAAAGTTCTCATAAGACCAATTTCCCTAATTCCTTGACTGGGGCAGAATTTTCTCTAAAAAGCAACTTTTTTCTTAACTAAAGCTAATGTCAGACCCCAAATTCCATGTTCTTACTCTCTGGTACTAAATCATCAGAGATTATAAATCTCATCTGGAAGGAAAAATCCTTCATTTCCTTGTCATCTTTAGTTCCTACTGAACTTCTCCCCAGCCCTATCCTTTAGTCAGCTCTAGTTCTTCATAGCTTAATTATTGGTACATCGTAGGTGTCTAGGAATATATCCATTTTTCTAATATCTTGGCATAACAAAAAGTTTTGAGACAGACTGTGGTGCGGTCCGTTATTTTATTTCTAATGAACACAGTCAGCAGCATCCTTTCTGAATCACTTGTGCAACTGTCGACTTTCTCGGCTTATCAGTGTTGCTGGGAGGGCTTCCCATGTTTCCATTCGTGTGAGTTTTCTGTTTCTTTATTTTTGGGTATCTCATAATGACCCCCGTATCCTTGTTCATAAGAGTCTCCAATGATTCTTTGTATTTCTTTGGTCTCGATTATGTAGGTTCCTTTTTTATTTCTGCTTTTATTTATTTGGATCTCTCTCTCTCTCTGTTTTTGGTCTTGGTTTGTCAATTTTGTTTATCTTTTTAAAACTCTAGCTTCTTATTTTGTCGATCTCCTGTATTGCTTTTACATCTCAATTTCATTTATTTATACTCTGACCTTCATTACTTCTTTCCTTGTAATACTTTTGGATCTGGATCTTCTCATTTCATAGTTCCCTATGGCACATGATTAGGTGGTTTACCTGAAGTCTTTCTCTCTACTTTTTTTTTTCTTTGATGTAAGCATTTATTGCTATAAAATTCCCTCTTAGTATCATTTTTGCCAAAGTTTATAGATTTTGGTATGTTGTATTTCCATTTTCATTTGTTTCAAAAATTTTGAAATTTCTTTCTTAATTGTTTTAGTGACTCATTGGTCATTCAAGAGCATGTTGTTTAATCACATATGTTATTGATTTATTGTTTTATTCCACTGTGGTCAGAAAAGGTTTTTGATATAATTTTCACTTGTTCAATTTCTTGAGACTTTTTTTGTCGTTTAAGATATGGCCTATTCTGAAAAGTGTTTCATGTACAGATGGAAAGAATGTGTATTCCGCAGCAGTTAGGTGAAATGTTCTGCATATGGCCTACTGTGTACTTTAACTTCAGTGATTTTTTGTTGATTTTCTGACTAGATGATCTACACATTATTGAGAGTGAGGTGTTGACATCCCCTCCTGTTACAGGACTGTGGTCTATCTCTCCCTTCACATTGTGTTTGCTTTATATGCTTGGGTGTTCCAGTATTAGGTACACAGATATTTACATTATTGTATCCTCTCACTGAATTAACTCCTTGACCATCACACAGTGTCCTTTCTTTTTGCTTTTTACATGCTTTGACTTTTAATGCATTCTGTGTGACATTAGCCTCATTTGTAATATATGTGTGTCTTTATAGGTGAGGTGGATCTCTTGTAGGCAGCCTATAGTTAGGTTTGGATTATCTGTTCAGCCACATATATGACTTTTAATTGGTAAATTGAGTTAACTGACATTCATTGTTATTATTGATAAGTTACTACTGCCAATTTGTTGTTTGTTTCTTTCTTTTTTTTTTTTTTTTGCAGTTCTTGGCCAGGGCTGGGTTTGAACCCACCACCTCCGGCATATGGGGCCAGTGCCCTACTCCCTTGAGCCACAGGTGCTACCCCTGTTGTTTGTTTCTGATGGTTCTTTTTCTTTATTCCTGTCTTCCTTTGTGGTTAAGTGATTTTTCTCTGGTAGTATGTTTTAATTCATTGCTTTTCACTTTTAATGTATCTGTTGTAGGTTTATGCATGGAGGTATCATTAGGCTTACAAAAAAAACATCTATACACATAACACTTTTTTTTTTTTTGACAGAATTTTGCTTTGTTGCCCTTGGTAGAGTGCTATAACATCATAACTCACAGCAACTTCAAACTCTGGGACTACAGGCACCTACCACAATGCCCAGTTATGCTTTTTAGAGATGAGTTTAGCTCTGTCTCAGGCTAGTCATGAACCTATGAGCTCAGGCATTCTACCCACCTTGGGCTCCCAGAGTGCTAGGTTACAGGCCTGAGGCATTGCGTCTGGCTTACCTGAGTCTTTATATCATACAAGGCTTATATGCTTAAGAAATCTTACTCATAATGGTAAATTCTGGTATATATCCTAATAAACTGTGCAGACATAAAGAGAAATAGAATTCTACTTCTCTATTTTCCCATTCCTAGTCCCAGATTTTAGTACAGTGATCATTTCATAAGATGCCTATTGAAAGGAAGGAAGGAAGGAAGGAAGGAAGGAAGGAAAGGAAGGAAGAAAGAGAGAAACAGGAAGGTAGGAAAAAAGATAAGCAATTAAAAGTTCAATGATTTATAATCACATGAATCAGACTTAATTTTATAGATATGTTTGCATTATGCCCATTACTTGGTAGAAGAAAAGCATACTATTCAAGAGTCCATCCAGGGATTTAAAGCTCAATTTTGGAATTGACTGGAAAATATCTATTGTATTACTTTAAAAATTTGTCTAAATATGAAGTAGTATAGTTTGGAAATGTAGGGGACAAACCTGAAATATTCAACATCCTCAATGTGGGAAAACTCCATGAACAAGTCAGCAAAGAAAATTTTACTTTATTTTGTTTCTAGATTTGCCATAGAAACTCAAATATATTTTTTTATTTAAAAATGATAATTAACAGCATAAAATCCTAGAGTGATGACATACTCATATTCTTGCTATTCTTATCAGTATGGTTTTTTTTTTAATTTCTGTTTAGAATTTCCCAAAGTAATGGGGCAAAGATGACCATCCTCTATAGGAAGGGCACCTCATGTGGTGTGAGATCACCAGTAGTAAGAACAAAAAATACAGGCACTTTTAGGTAAGGTCAGCATAAGCTGAGTTCAAATTTAGACAATGTTTTTTATTGGTTTTAACATTATTCTGTAAAAATTTTTTTAAAAAGACAAATCTTATATTTTTTTCATTACAAAAGCAATAGAGAAAATGGGAAGTATATAGACATAACAGGAATAAAAAATCACTTGTAATTCATATAAAATAAATATAGGAGAAATCAGACAGATAAATGAAGTGAGAAAGATTTGTAGTAAAATTTTTGGTAAAGGGCATTGTCCCTTGTGTGATTATTTTAACTTTTCTCTTGGTTTTCATTTTATTTTTTCAGAAAAAGTTACGTAAGGATCCTTTCTCCCATCACTTCTGGTTCTTTGGATTTTTATTCAGAAATGTACAGTGCATTTAAATCCCTTTTTACACAAAAATAGTAATGCTGTTCATCTTGTTTCTCCATCAATACGACAAGTTATAAAGCTTGTGGTCGTCAACACTATACCTCTGTGCAGAGCTGTAAGTCTATGTTGTTCTTTTGAATGTTTGTGTTATATTCCATTGCTCCTTCTTAGTTAATATTTAGGAAATTTTTAATTTTAATTTGGTTTTGTTGTCATGAATGGTTATGGCTGTCTGAATATAGAGTTTCGTCTATTAGAAAGATTCTCTTATTTTATGTGAAATATTACTTTCACATGAAGATGAAGATGCAGGTGTTACAAACCTAGTAATTAGTTTTAATAATGCAAATATAATTATGCAAATTCATCTAACATCGAGGTATTAAATGTGCGCTATTTACAAATGTTTCTTGTTCCATTCTAGAACTGATTGACTCCTAATCTGAAATCAAAGATTAATCTATTAAGCAATAGCACAAAATATTTTCAAGTTTTTGACATTATACTATTGGAAGAAAAGCATACCTTTAATGTAAGTCAGGTTTTAAGTGAACTAATGTCTAATAAAAACAGTAGCACAAATCTACAACAAAGATCCTGTCCAATGTCATCAGATTTTAAAAATGTCCTCTGGTAAAAACAGATCTTAAAGATAAACAGTACTTTAAATGTGTTCAATATTATTTATTTTCTCATTATTTATATTAGAGAAATAAAGTTTTGAAGTGATGAAAAGATTTTTTTCTGGCTAGCATTCTTCTATGTGATTTTTATATGACTAAGAGACTAATAACAAGACTACTAAATAATTATCTATTTAGTTGCTGCAGATAAAAAGCATCAAAATAATGAACATTTTACTGTGAATTATCAGATTATCTAGTGTTTTCATATGTTATAAAGAAATAAAAAATTTCCTGCTGAGTTAGTCTATTAATAAGTTTATTCGTGTATTCAGAAAAGAGGAGATATAATTGCCATGGACTGAACAAAAAGCAAACAAATCTTTTTATGGCAAAATCTAACAAAAGTCAATTGTTATGTCTGTGTTTATATCTAGAGAATAAATGGCAATATATGTTTCCATGCTGTTCTTTATCACTGAATTTAAGTTTGAAAAGTAAATAAAAGTGTTTAGTATTCATCCTATAGTGCATACATTTATATCAATTTAACGTTTTATAGTTTGACCAAAGAACATTTTAAAATTCAAAAGAGATTTACTTTACTACCTATATTACTTAGTAGATTTCTTTTTAATTAAGAAACCAATGGAATTTGGAAAGCTGATTTTTAATTATAAATAGAAATGTTAGACAGAATCGGGAAGAAGTAAACTTGTTTACAGGTACAATTTTTTAAAGAATTGAGAATTATTTACAATTTGGAAATATGGTATAGATCTCTATGTACTTTAAGTACTGAAGAAGATTTTGCCAAAAGCAGAGATTGAGTGAAGGATTTGGTAGGAACTGATTATTAACAAGGTTCCCACATCAAGTGATTATGGTCTTAAAGGCCATTGAGTGTCATAGCTAGGATTAGAGGAAATTTCAACAGTCTTGAATCTCTACCTGAAAGAGTAGCCAAAGCCAGAGAGCTAACAGAAAAGCAGATCAAGAGACCAGAGGTGACGACAAATCTTGGGAACCCTTTGCCATGAGCTCATTAAAATTTTGAAATGTAGTATTTATAGGAAAATCAGTATAACATGTAAGTTCTCAACAAAAATATAAATATTTTCACTTCTAATTAAGTACATTTACCTTAAGTCAGTCTGAAGGATTTGCTTGACACATAAAATGAAGTTAATGAGGCATTTAATCTGCAAACTTGCTGACCTGGATCAAGAGTTTATTATATCTTATCTCCTGTTCTATTTTTCCAGATAAAAGATGAATATTTACCAAGAAGAATAGCTTAGAAATAGTGCCTGAGGAATAAAATATATTTCAACAGTATTGTAAGTGAATGAAATTCAAAATCTTTGCCATGAGCATCCAGGGATCAATTCTCTTTTCTAAAATTTGATTGCATACAATTTTTAATTGACTTCTTGGAGTTATCTCAAACCCCTTTGTCAAAGCACCATGTCTTCTGACAAAAATAGCAAATGCCATAGAGGAGAAATGTGTGCTCAAAGCAAGGCCGAACCATACAACAATGAAGGCTCACAGAACCAGTTTACCTTGAATCAAAATTAAAATCAGCATATACTCTCAGATTTCCTTGAATCTCAAATACATAATGGGAAAGCTAAATAAAAACAGGGTCAAAGAAAACACAGAAATGATATGCTAGTGGTGAAAGAAAAGGTTAGACTGTGAACAATGCAAACTCCCTGAGTTGCGTAATTAAGGTGCTACCCAAATGAGAACCCTTACATTTTCCATTACTTTCACTCGCGAGATTCAGAAACTCCACAGTAGGGTGGGTGGCTTGCCATTGTTATAAATGAAACAGAAATATACAAAGGCAGAGAGCAGAGGCACAGCACTCCTTTATCCAACAAGAAAGTGGTTACTACAATTGATATGAATAAATTCAAATAATAACATATTACTGAATTTTCATCTTTCTGTTTAATAAATAATTGGAATTTGTGAAATTGCTATTGAAGATACAGAGGAAAATCATCTTAATGACTTTAGCATAAAATTATGAGGAAATTTCATGCAGGTTTGTGAAAAATGACATTCATTTGGCAATACAAAACAAAGAACAGGAGTATTTAGGGTTTACAATGAAATTATAATTCATGACCTGTAGGAGATGCCAACATCTAAGCAAGATGATCTATAGCTGAGGCATGGCCCTTGGGCCATTCCTCCACAGGAGTTCCTTGTGGGAGGAGCCCGTGCCCTCAGCACGTAGTCATTGTTAATTTCTCCCCTCACCTGTGTTGTTCTGGCTCAAAAAAAGGCTGGTGTGGAAACCTCATGGCTACCCGGAAAGTAAGGGTACAAGCTTGTACTTCTAATCTGCCTCTCGCCTGGTTCCTTCCTGCGCTAACTGAGACCAGGGCCATAGGAGCCCGAAGGGTGGCCACAATGACCAATTGATCCAATTCTGAAAAAGAGATAAAGGGGAAAAGAATAAGTAATAATCATTTTAAGAATATCACTAAGAGAATAAATAACATTTTTAAGTTTTATGAGAACTGATCTATTATGCTTATTTATATTTTTGATAAAATACTTAAATTGGTGATAAAAAGTATCCATCCCCAGAATAAAATGAATGCTAGTATTAAATTAATCTGGCAAGATGATGAATAGAATCTGGAATTTCCTACAAGTCACTATAAATTTGCATTTACAAAAAATCCAGAATGCAGAATGACTGCTAATATTTCAAGGATTAAAAAGAAATAGTAAATGAATAAAAACGTACTTTGTTATTATTTTATTTGTGTATACTGAGGATAAAGACATTTCATTTTCATGAATTATTAAAGATACTCACTTAGTGCAAGAAGATAACACACAGTAAACAAAACAGATATTTAGAGTAAGGTCAAATTACACAGTATCTTAAGAAGAAAATGTGTGTGTATATATGTGTGTGTTTTATTCAAATCAAATTGTTTTTGATTTGAATAATCAGATTTAGTTGTTTAATTACATCTAAAAAGAATTTTTAGATGCAGAGAGCAATAATATTGAAATTAATTCTTTTTATATGTGCTTTTATAATTGCTATTGAGACAATACAAGCTGATAAGAATTAAGATTCTTGCTTTTGACACTGAAAAATGTTGATTAAACTAGTATCTATTTGCATTGTAAAAAAAATTGGAGAAAATTAAATATCACACGTACAAGTTCCAGTACATGTTGTTGTGTATTGTCTTAGTCCCCTCAGGCTGCTATCAGGAAATACCACCAAAGGGCTGCCTCCTACACAACAGAAGTTTATTTCTCACAGTTCTGGAGATCAAGACAGTGGCAGTTTGGTCCCTGGAGGGCGGCACCTCCCCGCTCTGCTTCCTGACAGACATCTTCTCACTGTAACCTCTAATGGACAAAAGGACAAAGCTTCTCTCTGGGGCTTGTGTTATTAAGACAATTTCCATTCATGGGAGCTCAGCTCTCATCAATTATTTCCCAGGGGCTGCACCTCCTAGTACCACCACATTGGTGATTAAGTTTCTACATATGCATTTTGGGGGAGCAGCAAAAACATACAGAGCTTAACACTATAGCGCACGTCGTCTTCATTTTATACTTTGTTTTATAATGACTAGTTGAGTAATGGCTCCCAAAGATGCCCACATCCTAATCCTCAAATTTGTGAATGTTGCCCTTTGTGGTAAAAGGAACCTTGCAGAGGTGATTAAGTTGCAGATGTGATTAAGTTAAGATTCTTGGGATGGTGCCCCATGTTATTATTATACAGATGGATCCAATGCAGGGGTCCTCAAACTTTTTAAACAGGGGGCCAGTTCATTGTCCCTCAGACCGTTGGAGGGCAGACTGCGGCCCCCAGGACCAGTCGGCTGCTAAGCAGGACAGGCAGTGCCGGCAAACACACTTGGCAGGCAGGATAAATGTCCTAGGTGGACTCCATGTGGCCCGTGGGCCATAGTTTGAGGATGCCTGAAATGTGATCATAGAGTCCTCCTTAGAGGACAGCAGGAGGATGAGAGTAAGGAGTAGGCTACATGGGCGGCACCTGTGGCTCAAAGGAGCAGGGCACTGGCCCCGTATACCACAGGTGGAGGGTTCAAACCTGGCCCCAGGCCAAAAACCTGCAAAAATAAATAAATAAATAAATAAATAAGAGTAGGCTACATGACAACAAGAGCAAGAAGTTGAAATAATTCAGGGGAGAGGCCAGGATCCAAGGCAGGTAGATGAACTTTAGAGACTGAAAAAAGCAAGCAAACAACTTTTCCCTTGAAGCTTACAGAAGGAACGCAGCCCTGCCAAGCTCTTGAGTTTACATCTCTGACTACAGAACTGTAAGTAAAATTTATTGAAAATTATGTAATATCCCATCCTTCTGATGCATCATAATTTGTACAAGAATTTCACATTTTTGAACCACTTAGGCTGTTTTCAAAATTTTGTTCTATAAAAATTCTGTGACAAACCACATTGATTACTTACTGAAGATAGACATTTTGAAAAGGAATTTTTCAATAAAAGGCATAGATATTTTCAAGTATAATATGTAACATTTTGATAAATTATTTTTCAGCGAGGTTGGGTCTGTCTCCTCAGCTCATGTTTCAAATGTCTTCACTAGCATTGAGTATTAGTTCTAATATTATCTAAATATTTTCTTAATGAAAAAAGTTATAGCTTACTGCTTTAAATTTGCCTTCCTGTTTATTGGTAAAAATATTTCTTTCTTTTCTTTTTAAACAAATGTACATGAGCCATTTGTATGTTTTGTTTTAAATGCTTACCTATTCCAGTACTTTAGAGTACTGTTTATATAATAATTTGGAAGAATTTTTTATACAAGGAATATAATATTTTCTTTTTTCATGTTTCTTGCATATCTCAAAATTTAAATTCTTTGGAGGTACTTGAATAGCAAGAATCTTTTAAATATTAATCAATGAAACTTTCCAGCATTTCTCTTCATGAGTACTAAAAATCATATTTAATATCCTATCCAATGAGCTGTTAAATAGAACTCAATATAGAACTCAATATCAACATTATTTTAAATTTCTTGAAAGTTAATTTTGAAATTTATGTTAGTGATTAAAGTAAATATTCTAACTTCTATGTGTTTTAATAGTCACTTTTCCATAACATCATTTGTTATTTTTATCTACTGCTTCCACATAGCATTTCAATGTGTCATTTGTGATAACAGAATCAATTATTTTTTCATTATAAATTTGTAATCCAGTTTAATATATATTTGTAATACAATTTAACATTTGGGAAAGAATATTTTCCCTGAATAATTGAACTTTTAGACCATTTCTTAGCTCTTGTAGACTAATTTTCATTCCTCAGGAAATTTAGAACTTATGCCTTATCTTCACACATACACACAGACACACACACTTTGATTAAGATTTTGGTTGAATTGATGGTGTACTTTGAGAAGACAACTAACCTACATGAATTTAAGTGAATTACTATTCATTGATACCAAAGAATTTCTGAACAATGGATATATTCAATCTTACCTAATTTTGAGTAGAAAATATATTAGTTATAAATTAATATTTCAGAAATATTTCTTAAATATTTCTGAAATTAAACTAAGTACATATAGCAAAATACAAAACATACCATAAATTGATGGCATAATTTTCTACATTGTCATAAATCTTGTTTCTGATGTGTTTGTACAGTGAATTCTTAGCCTTCTTCAGTAATGGGCTATCTTGTTTATTAAGTCCACTTAAGAAGAGAATCTTCCTGGCAGCCTCCTCTCACTAATACTCTTTCTCCTGCAGGAAATTGAAGAGGAGCACTTTACTTTCATAAATATTTTTGTTAAATCACAAGGTTTTTTTTAAACCAATTTTTATTGCATTTAGGATGTCAGTAATATGGAGAGAAATCATCAAAATTGTCACTTTATTTATTTACATGCCTAAAAAAAAAGAGCAAAGTTAGAGGTTTTCATTGGGTGCTTTTCCAGTAGTTTTAAGAAGCAAATACAGAAACCAACTAAAAAAGTTTTGTAATTTTTTATGACTATGTGTAAAACTGTAAAGACAGAATTGAGAAGATATGACCTGAGAACACAATGACATAAGCCAGAAAATTTAAAAATCAATTGGCTTTATGAAGTAACTTCTCTGAATCTCAAATTCTAGCAATTTCTAAAATGAAAAGCTTAATTTTTTAGTGTTCAATTTTTATTGGCTTCTTTAAATTCCCAAAGTAAAAGCTATAAAGGAGAACATAAGAAAAAAGTGACATATAGCACAAAATAATAATATAATAATTTCTTGTATTTTCTATTATTCCCAAAGAACTCTATGTGTTAGGCAATATTTAAATCTTACATCACTTTGAGAAGGGCTATTGGACTAGTTATTAAATTTTAATTTTTAGTTATGGACAGTATAAGAAACTTTGGCTACAGTTCCTCCACAGTTTTATAAAATTAATTCTGTTGAACAATCTATACTGTCATAGACTATATTGCCTCAATATTCTTTAGCAGGAGATAAAGTAAAAAGAGTAAAATATTAAATAATAGAGAATCACTGCATTTCGTAGAAAGATCTCCCATTAAAAAAACCCAAAGATCTTTCATAAACACCAAGTTCCATGATCATTTTTAATAATTCACTGAAATGAAAGTATTTTTTTTCAGATTTACTTTTTGTATCTGCTGTTTGATTGTCTTTAAGAAAGTGGTTTATAATCTTTTAGGGGCTCAGATTCTTTGAGCATCTGATAAACAGAAAGGATCTTCAGATGAAAAAACGCTTATCCACTTATACCCACCCTTATATCCAATTTTAAGGAATAAAGAACCTCTGAGACCTATGGCTGTCCCCTCCAAGTTTGTGACATTTGTGTTCAACAGTTCAGTAAATTAAAGGTAACTCAATTTCTTTTATAAGCACCTTACTTATTTTTGTGGTTAAAAAAAAATGTTTTCTAGGACCCTGGTGATGGAAAATGATACAGTTGACCCTTAAACAACATAGTTTGAGCTGCATATAGGCACTTACAGGTGGATTTTCTCCTACTTCTTCCACTCCTAAGACATCAAGACCACTTCTCTTCTGCCTCTTCTCAGCCTACCCAACATGAAAACAACGATGATGAATACCTTTGTGATAATTCAATGTAATGTAAGGAATGATACTTATGTTTTCTCTTTTTTATAATTTCCTTAATAACATTTTCTTTTCTCTCACCACTTTGCTGCAAGTATACAGTATCTAACACACATAATATACTACATACATGTTAATAAAGTTTTCTCTTTATCTGTAAGGGTTCCAGTCAGTAGTAGGGTACTATTAGTAAGTTTGTGGGGAGTCAAAAGTTATACATGGATTTTCTTTGTTGCTTTGTTTCATTTTTAATTATTATGAGTGCATGATTTAATCACATCACACTAATTAATGTGTCAATCACCTCAGGCATTTATCAATTCTTTGTGTTAGGAATATTTCAATTCTACTCTTTTAGTTATTTTTAAGTACACCCAGACTTATTATTGATGATAGTCACTTTCTTGTGCTATCAAATATTATTTATTCTAACTATGTAGCCATATTTTTACCCATTAACCACCCCCATTTTGTCCCCCTACTTCCCACTACTCTTCTCAGACTCTGATAACCAACCATATTTCTACTCTCTGAGTGAGAACATAATGAGATTTGTCTTTCTGAACTTGGCTTATATCATTTAACATAATTATCTCTGGTCCATCCATGTTGTTGCAAGTGGAAGGATTTCATTCTTTTGTGTGGCTATATAATATTCCCTTGTGTAACTGTACCAGAGTTTCTTTATCCACTCACTGTTGATGAACACTTAGGCTGATTCCAAATATTGACAACTGTAAAACAGGGGACTATAAATATGGCAGTGTAGATATCTTGTTGATATAATCATTTCCCCTCCTTTGAATATAGACAACAGTAGGACTGGCTGGGTCAAGTGGTAACTCTGTTTCCAGTTTATTAAGGCCCCTCTGTCCCATTCTCCATAGCAGTTGTACTAATTTACATTCCCACCAAGAATGTATGATGGTTTCCCTTTCCCCACCTCCTTGCAAGCATTGATTGTTGTCTATCTTTTGGATAAAAGCCACTTTAACTGGGTGAAGTGATATCTCATGGTGGTTTTGATTTGCACTTTTCTGATGACTAATGATGTTGATCATTTTTTTCATGTCATGTTGGGCATTTGTATGTCTTCCTTTGAGAAATGTCTCTCCAAATTTTTTGCCCATTTTTATGGTAATTATTTGATTTTCTCTTATTGAGTTGTTAGAGCTCCCTGTGTACTCTAAGTTATTAGTCCCTTGTCAGATAAGTAGTTTACAAGTATTTTCTCCCATTCTGTGGGCTGTCTCTGCTTTTATTGATTGTTTCCTTTACTGTGTACAAGCTTTAATAGCTTAATATAATTCTATTTGTCCAATGTTGCTTTCATTCTCTGTGCTTTGGAAGTATGAGTTGAAAAGTATTGCCCAGACCAATACTCTGAAGCCTTTCCCCAGTGTTTTCTTTTAGTAGTTTTATAGTTTGAAAACTTGGGTTGAAGTCTTTTAATACCTGTTGATTTGATTTTTGTTTTGTTTTGTTTTGTTTTTTTAATTTTCTCTATACAGGTACATGTGTTTATTTGATTTCCACTTTTGCCTTCACAAAATTAAAGAGTCTTAAAATTTAGTAACAATAATAACGTTTAAGATAAGGACTAGAAACAAAACCTCACAAAGAACAAATGAAGATAAATACATTCAGAAAAGAAATCAGATGACTGCTACAATGAAATATTGAGCAATAAAAATAATAATGCAAAAAAGTAATATTCACATTGTCAGATAAAAGTATGTCTGTCATATAATGCTTTGATTCTGAGGTTCAGTGGAGTCATCAGTTAACTTCTTTTCGTATCCAAAGTCTCAAAAAATAAAAGAGAAGATAATTTCAAAAAGCAGATCATGCCAAAACTGATAGACAATAGAAAAAGAAGAAATACTTCAAAATCATTCTACTTCATCTGATATACCTGATATTAAAATTGGAAAAAATATATTATTATAAAAGGAAATTACAAACTATTTGACTTATAAATGAGGGTGCAATATCCTAAACAACATATTAACAAGTAGAATTAAAAATTATTGTTCAAATAATGTACTTTGGTCAAAATTAAATCCGATTTATGTGAGAATTAGTCACTCTTTTCTTTTCTTTTTCCTTTCCCTTACCCTCTCCCTCCTTCTCTCTCTGTCTGCTCTTCCTTTCCCCCACCCCTCACCCCCCCACTGTGTCATTAATTGTCATTAATTGTCCTCATATCAAAGTTGAATACATAGGATTCATCCTTCTCTATTCCTGTGATGCTTCCCTAAGAATAATGTGTTCCACTTCCATCCAGGTTAATAAAAATCTCCATTTTTTTTAATGGCTGATTGGTATTCCATGGTATACATACATATGCCACAGCTTGCCAATCCATTCCTGGCTTGTGGGGCATTTAGGCTGTTTCCACATTTTAGTGACTGTAAATTGAGCTGCAATAAATAGTCTAGCACAAGTGTCTTTATAATAAAAGTTTGTTTTTTTTTTCCTTCTGTATAAATATCTAGTAGTGGGAATCTGGCCAGAGCGACGCGGGAAGCGTGAGGACTTGAGCCTCTGCACTTTACGTCTAGATTTCGAAGTACATCCTGATTTCCGTCCATTGGGCTGTAATATTTATGTAGGTTATCTTGGAAACAACGGCAACAAGACTGAATGGGCCCTGGTTTTTGGCTATTATGGACCACTCCGAAGCGTGTGGGTTGCTAGGGACCCTCTGGGCTCTGCTTCTGTTGCATTTGAAGACCCTGGAGATGCAGCTGGTGCTGTCCAAGAGCCAGATGGAGGAACGCGATGTGGCTGCGGTGGAAGAGTGGAACTGTCCAAGGGCGAGGAAGAAGAAACTGTGGCCCTCCCCTCTCTTGGGGCCGTCACCCTCGAGGTGATCATCAGGTCTCCGAGAGAAGCTGCTCTCGCAGCCACAGCTGGAGCAGGTCCCTCTCCAGACAGGAGAAGAGAGAGACCACTGTCTCAAGAGAGAACTTCCAGAGCCTTCCCTAGGTCTGGAAGCTGATCTAAGTCAAATGGAGGAAAACAGAAGACCAGTGTGCAGGAGAAGTGGTGCCCAGGAGATAACTTTGTTTGACAGGAGTATTCACAGAAATTTCAGGTTTTGTTTGACACTTCCTAAGCTTGGTGCATTTGTAAGATGTTTTATCTGTTCACATTTGTTTGTCTTTTGGAATAGTGACACAAAAAGTATTATTCTCCATGGTTTGAAATGGATTATATGAGAGGCACAAAATACCAAGGATTGTCACTTTACAATGTTCCCTTAAGCAAAATTTGCTTTGAATTTTAGTTTTGTATAAACTAATAATAAACTTCTAAATCTTGCCCAGTCCCCCCCCCCCAAAAAAAAAGAAAAGAAAAAAACGTGAAATAATTGGAACAGAATTGTGTTAAACTTGTTGGAACTTGCTCAAATATCATGAGATCTCGTGGACTACCATCTTGGTGAACAGAGGACGGATTAGGTGTTTCTCAGGTATTATAAACTCTTCCATTCAATAATTAGAACTGCTCAGAGGGCTTGCTTGGTGTTTCAAGAGGAAGAGGGAAGCAGCAACAAGCCTGCTACTAGGATCCGGGTTGTAGATCCATATTCTATCGATTCTACAACACCAGAACAAATGCTGTATAGATGAGGTTCATTACTGAAGGAACACAAAGCCAATTCTACGGCTAGAGTGAACTAGTGTTGATAGATCGATAAACTGCAAAGACTCGCAGGATGAAGTTCAAATCAATTGATAAATTTGTCAAAATACTAGTTCTTCTTGAGCAACATGTACTATCTTAGCCTTCCATGGTCACCCTGAATTGTTGAAAATTGAGAATTTTTTTCTTCAGCTAAAAATATTTACTGAGCAACTGTTATTTATCCTTGTGTACCCGTGAGAATAAAAATCTTAGGAGTAAGAGTTAAGCAGCAAACGTATGGTCTTCATAATAAAATTAAAATTCTATAGGCCCAGGCCAGAATTTTTTCTTAGACTTATTTTAAGTGCCTTAACCACCTGGAATTCTTTTTAAAGTACATTCCAATTCATCCTTTTGAAATTATGCTTTTGCCTTTTAATGAGAAATCGACATTTACTTCTTAAATGGGAAATGCAGTGTCCTTGGCTTAGTTCTCCAAAGACATAGAAGAACACTTTTATGTGTAGTGAAGACACAGCTCGTGGCAAATTTATTTCAGGCATGTCAGATGAAAAATCTGTTTCTATAGTAAAAGATGCTTCCCTTGAGTTTACGAATCCCTGTTTTTCAAGTAAATAAGATATTTTATGGAAGTGCAACTTGAATGTCCCCATCAAGTGGGTTACTCGTTCATTTATTATTATAGGAAAACTGTTTGAGCACTTATCCCCACAAATGGTTATGTCATCTCTCCTCCATATCCCTGAAACCATGGTGTCATGGCCATCTATCCAGGTTGCTCCATCTGGGCTCACCTTAGCGCACCTGTTCTTCCCTTCTACCTTGCTAGAGTCTCGGTTTCATCCATGTTAGCCCCGAAGTGTCCCATTTTATTTTCCAAGGCACCCCTATGAAGTATTTGTTACATTTAAAATAATTTTACTGAAGTTTGAAGGTAACAAAGTTATAGAATAAAACCTGAAGTAATTAGAGTTGGTGATCAGACTCTGCATTACTATTCAACCACCTGCTCTATAAGGAGTCCATTCCCAGCCATCTGTCCCCAGTCTAGTCCTGAAGCGAGCCTGCTGGATTTCAGATTCTCCTAACAGTATTTTTCTGCATCGTTCCTGTTTCACTGAGTTCCAGGTTACTAACAATTAAGCTCAATAGCTTTCTAAAGTAAATTATACTTTATTTAGACAGTGAGATTTACTGTATGTATCCTTTTATATTTATAATTTTCACAGGGCTAATTATTCCACAATGTGCACGTGTATTAGAAAAGAATGTATCTTTTTATATAGCATTGGGTTTTATATGAACCTAGTTGATCAAGTTTATTAAGAGTTTTGTTTAGATCTTCTGTGACAAGTAACTTTAGTGTTTTTCTGATCTATAATTTCCTGAGATAACTAGGTTAAAGATTCCCCAGCATAAATGTGAATTGCTCAGTCTCCCGATTCTGTCTTTTTTGCCTTACATAGTTGCAAGAAATTTTATGAAAAGCACAGATATTTATGGTTGTGATATCTCCTTATAATTGCTTTTTACAGTTTGATAGCACGCCTTTTATGTTTAGATATATTTGTGGCATATAGTTTTTCCAACCGTTCTGTGTATTTATTATTTTTGACGCATTTATCATGCATAAGAAACTAGAGTTTTAAAAATGTTGAGTTCTTTGTCATTTCGTGGGTGAATTAACTATATTTATATTTATCTTAGTAACTAATATTGTTAAGTGTATTTCAATCAAGTGTTTTAAGGTTTTCAATTATCTTTTTCAAAAATTTCTTCCTTTTTGCACTTTGGTGTATTTAAAACATTTCCTTTATTACTTATTTATTTCTTCACTGCAAATTATAGGTTATATTTTTAAGTCTCAATATGTATCCTTAAATTATAAGGATCTTAAAATACATCTTTAAAAAACACATCAAACTTGATACTTTATCAATTCTAAATTGATTCAGCATTATATGCTCACCAAAAACCCAAGAAATTATTTTTAAAATACCTATTGAAACACCTCACCTGTCTTTTTATAGTCTACAACTTTAATTCCCCCTGTTTGTTAAGCATAGAAATTGAATGTTATATTTGTTAGTCAGTAATTAAAGTTAATATATTTATTGTTTTCTAATATCCATACCAATGCAATACAAAGAGTACATTCGAAAGCCTTAGGAGTTGAGTTGTGGGTGCCCATAGTAAAGAGGTAAATTGCCCCCTAAGGAGACTGTTAGATGTTCAGTTAACCTGAATCTGCTATAATCAGCACCTGGCACTTTGAATAGTAACTGATATTAAAGTGGTTCCACCGTCTGCTGGGTGAGAGGATGAATCCATGTAACACGACTCCTTTCTGATATTCATCCTCTGACTACAAAGGGTATTGCCCTTACTTGGGACCTGCCTTTAGAAAAAAGACAATTTTGTGGCGTGTAGAAATGAGAAATAAAGGGAAACTGGGTCTTTGATATGATCTGTTGTAAAGTCACGGGATCAAAGAACTTAAAAGCTTATATATCTCGATATATATTGATAGATTCTTTGACAGAGTAGATTCCTTTATTATTTATGAAATAATTTGACTGGAAAGCTTGTAACTTACAACTATTTCTCTGTTTCTTTTTCTTCTTACAGTCCATTTTGAGTAACCATATCTTTGTGTTGTTACGGATCCTTTAATACGGCTTCTGTCTTAGACTAATCCAACTAGGTTTAACTTAGTGAAAGAACCTAACAGCTGGACTGTTAAACAGTCACCTGATCGGATCATTACTGTGATGAGATAGGACCTGGCTGACTCTTTACTCTGTGAACTGATCATTTTCTGGAAGTCTGGATTTACTTAATAGGTTAAGATTGTCTAAGAGTCAGACAGTTCGTGTGCAACTATTCTATTTTCTGGATGGCTGCTGTCCTTACCTGCTCCCTAGTGCAGTGGATGTGTGCCATATTGTGTGTATACAATCTTTACTTGCAATTTTAGGAATTTCAGCTGGCAAGTATGAAAAAAGACAAATAAGTTGAATTTTCACAATTATTTTTATTATTTCAGGTTCATTGAAGGTACAAAGAATGAGGTTACACTGACTGAATTTGTTAGGTAAAGTCCCTCTAATAATTGTGTCCCACCTCCAAGAAGTGTGGCATATTCCATCACCCCCATCTCCTCCTCTCTCCTCTCCTCTTTCTGTCCCCCCCATTCTCCTGCCAACCTCCACCTTGAATTGATTTGAGTTTTTCACTCAAATGTAAAAACTGTGGGTATTAGATTGTCTACTGGCTTCATATTAGAATTCAATTCATTGGATTCTTGCTAATTTTTTGTGTTTTAATGCACACTTCTTATACATTAGAATTCTGTGTTACGGCTCGGCGCCTGTGGCTCAATCGGCTAAGGCGCCAGCCACGTACACCTAAGGTGGCCGGTTCGAATCCCCAGCCCGGGCCCGCCAAACAATGATGGCTGCAACCAAAAAATGGCCAGGTGTTGTGGCGGGCACCTGTGGTCCCAGCTACTTGGGAGGCGGAGGCAGGAGACTCGCTTGAGCCCAGGAGTTGGAGGTTGCTATGAGCTGTGATGCCATGGCACT
>CAUYQV010109232.1:0-10219 GCA_963574575.1 Galagoides demidoff
GTCTCCTGCCTCCGCATTCCAAGTAGCTGGGACCACAGGCACCCGCCACAACGCCCGGCCATTTTTTGGTTGCAGCCATGGCGGGCTGGGGATTTGTACACCTTAGGTGTACGTGGCTGGTGCCTTAGCCGATTGAGCCACAGGCGCCGAGCCCTTCTTGCCTATCTTTAAAACCCTACCAGAAATGTCAGAATAACCCATGCCCTTTAGTCTGGCCACTACAGGTGTAGAGTTAGGTCTATTTATTACTAAAGAGGTCATCAGGCCTATGGTTTTCTTATTGTATTTATGGCTAGATTGAACCTCAGAGAGGTTTTATATTTCACTTGATACTATTTTCTTTACCTTAGGTTATGAGAATGTGTGAATCAACCTATGAACTACCCCAAAATATTTTAAACTTTGATGTATAGAACTTTTTTTTTAATCTACATTTTGCATGTAGATTTGTAGATTTCAGAAATAAAACTCTTTGTTCTCATCAGTGTTTTTTTTTTTTTTCCACGCATTATTCCACTTGCTAATCTATCGCTTTTGACTCAGAGCTCAGGTACTATATATGGATTTCCACTGGAATAATTTAACATCAGTTTTACTTAATTAGCAAAGGTTTTCCATAGGATAACAGAGGTGTACCTGATTGAAGCCAAGACTTATAAACTACTAGTGCACCTGCTTCAATTATGAGTTACGTTATACTGTGAGTTCTTTAAGGAAAAAAACCCCCAAAAAACTAAAGTTCCATCACCCTGTTGTTCCATTTAGCCTTTCTTAAGGCCATTTACAAAGAGAAAGCTTTTCTAGCTTTCTGTTAAATAGGTGCTATTGCATTAATCAAGTGTTGTTATCTATTCTGAGTTGTAATCCATTGTGATTTAGATATAGATTATTCAGTGTGCAGTTACTTATCTGAACTTTATAATGCTAAGAGTTTTAATTGGGCGTTTGAGGTTTGGGGGATGAAGACAGTTTGCTGCTCAACAGAACAACAACTCTGCAAAACCGGTCCTGCAAAAGAGTTTACCTTTGTGCAAAGTACATTGCCTTCCACGAAATAAAATAACGGCATCCTTCTGAAAGTTGTGTCTCTGTAGTGGTCATTAGGGTGAACACCTTCCTTCTGTACAGGAGCCTGTAAATTAATTCTTACCAAAGCATGCAAGTATGCATTAAAAATTCTGTGTTAACATAAGAAGTATGATATTAATTTCATATTTGGTGTGTAACTACTTGTTCAAGGATATATTAAAAAGCTGTCCTAAAGGTTTGACAGGATCATAGCTATATGTAGAGATAGGGTCTCACTCTTGCTCAGGCTGGTCTTGAACTCTGGGCTCAAGTGATTGCCTCCTAGCTTTTGATTGATGCTGTGCCCAGCAGACTTTGAAACAGCTCTCCCAACCCACATGGTGATATGTACACATCATGTGGGATATTTTCTATGCTTATGAAGTCATTATTTGTGTTCAGATTGTGGTTCTTGATTAATTGGTGAATGGTAACAGGATGCATATCTGGAATATACCATTAAAAAATGGGTGGGAGTTCTCCAAGTTGTATTTCCTTCCTAGTTATTCATCTCTCACTTTCTAAATTCTGGAGAGAAGTAATGTTGGCACATAATACTTTTTCCAAATATGTCTCTTGGGAAGGAATTTTATAAGACACAGAAGAAAAAGATTATATGGAAAAATCAGAGAATGATTATATTTTATTTCATAATTTTTGTAGAGATGATTAAGACATCTGTATATTCCATGTTAATGTGTTTTTTACTTGGTCCTCTTCCTTTTTTTGAACAAGGATATGCATTTTTGGAATGCAGTCATTTTAAGGCAAAGAAAAGGAAGTGATACGTGTATTTACATACATTTATGTAAATAAATGAAGCTCCTAGTAGTACTCTGAAGTTGTTTCTATGCTGAAATAAATGAAATTATTCTATTAAAAATGGAAAAAGAAGTACCTGACTAAAGGGCTTAATGCCAATTAGAGACTGGTTTTCCCAGAAATACAGAGGATCCTGGGAGTCTGGACAGCTTTGTTTTTGTGGTCCTGTCGCACCTAGTCAGAACTAACATAACGAGTATTTATATTCGCCTGGGAAACTGCAGTGCCCAAGGGTCTGGGTTCTGGATCTTTTGGTTTTGGCTCTTTCACATATTATCCATGTGACCGTGCTCCAGTTTTTTAGCCTCTTTCTGCCTTAATTTTCTCAGTAAAATGACAATAGCAAGAAATGCCTACCCTGTAAGGTTGCTGTGAAGATGAAATGAATCCATAACTTGTAAAATGTGTAAACACTCAATACCTGGAATGAAGTATGTGCTTTTTTGAATCTTAGCTTTATTATTATTATTATTATTATTATTATTATTATTTTGAACGATTCAGCCAAGGCTGGATGAATCATCTTCATTTTTTCCTTTTTCTTTTTTTCTTTGAGATTCATTGAGGGTACAAAGAATTAGATTATACTGATTGAATTTGTTAGATAAAGTCCCTCTTATAATTGTGTCCCACCCCTAGGTTGTTTTGTTTTTATTTTCACTCAACAAGTAGACATTATGCTTGTATGCCTACTAAGTTTGATTAAAGGAGAAATTAAAGTGATAATTAACGTTGTAGTAACAAACTACCAAACTAAAGACACCTTGCCTCTTCATCCCAGTCAGCTTCTAAGGTGGGGTGTAGGAATTTGGATTCAAAGTGTTTCATGTGGTTTTGATTCTTGAAATGACCACCTTGAGAATGTCAGATTGCCTACTAAGTGTAAATCAAGCAGTAAATTGCTGTGAGTTGCACTGACTACTTAAACCCTTACCTGGAACCTGACTTCTGAATACATAGCTTCTCTTACTAAACAAAACAGAGAAGCTTTTGCCTTATTTCAGCACCTGAACTGTTTTTTCAGGATATTGTGGTTTTTTGTTTTTTTTTTTTTTTAGTGAAAAATGAAAGGCCAGTGATCTGTTATGTAAGTCCTTCCTTTCAGGGTAATATTACCTTCTATTTTGACTATTAATTCTTGGCTTGTTACTGGCCATTCAGTTCAAAACATGGGAGGAAAATTTGTCATTGGTCAGTTTATTTTTATTATAGGGTTAACCATTTAGATATAATATTTTCAAATCTGGATCAGTGGATTGATCTATCAGTAAGGGTATTGTAGGCACCTTTTAAATTTTTTATTACAAATTAATATGAGGGTACAGATGTTTAGGTTACATTGTTTCAATTCTAGGGCAAAGTTCAAGTAGTACTTGAGCACTCCCCCCAGGGGGTGTGCTGAACACCCTCACATCCTGCTCCTTAGGTGAGATCCTGACAGTTGCCCCCTTCCTCCCGCCAGTAGGCCTTCCTCCTCTCTCCTACCCTCGCCCTCTTCTCTCCTTCCCCTTGCTAGACTTTATTTGTGTTTCCTTTTAAAAGTGGAAGTAGGTACCTGTTTTCACAACATACTCCCCCAAAGCTTGTATTTTACAGGCAGTCATGCAACTGATATGGGTACTGCCCTGTTTTATCCTTAATACTTTCTAAACACTTGATAGGTCATTAACAGTTAATTAGAAGGTGATTTTTAAAAGATGTTTTAATTTCTGCATTAAAATATGACCATTTCAGAATCTTTACTATAGTTTTGTTTGTTAGAGCTACTAGAAAAATCAAGAGAAATGAATATTTGTTAAAATGTTACCCCTCTGAGGCATTGGAATAAGTGCTTTTGTGTAAATATATCATTTAATTTTCAAAGCTTAAATGATAAATTAGATGTGCTTATGTAGGAAGGGAACAACACCTACTAGAAAAAAAAGATGCCCTTTTCTGCTTATTAACAGTATTACTGTAGTGTTAATACTTACCCCTGTCATTAAGAACTCAGTTCAGGGGCGGCGCCTATGGCTCAGTGGTTAGGGCACCAGCCCCATATATGGAGGGTGGCAGATTCAAACCCAGCCCTGGCCAAACTGCAACAACAACAACAACAACAAAAAATAGTCAGGCGTTGTGGTGGGTGCCTACAGTCCCAGCTACTCGGGAGGCTGAGACAAGAGAATCGCCTAAGCCCAGGAGTTGGAGGTTGCTGTGAGCTGTGATGCCACAGCACACTACCAAGGGCGACAAAGTAAGACTTTGTCTTTAAAACAAAGAAAAAGTACTCAGTCCATACTTTTGGGAAACAAAGTTATTAGGACTTTCTGTCAAAAAGACTTAAATCATGACTACCAATAAAGTGTTTTAAGAAGGTAGATTTTTTTACTTGTTTCTGACATGTTAGCCTACCCAGTTTTTTCCCCCTATTTCACTTAACCTTTTGAGTTAGTAAACATTTCATTTAGTTTTATAAAGTATTAATTTATTCAGTGGGTTATTATTTGTTGAGTGCTTACTCTTTACACATTACTACACTAAAAGCTAGAAATATACCTATTAACTGGGTAGTTAGCAAATATCTACCAATGAGATAGTGTTACCAAAATGAAGATACTAAGTACTTCCAGAGTGTTTATCAAGATATCACTATTATATCGAGAATATTTGAATCACAGTTTTTTGTTTTTTGTTTTTTTTTTAATAGGGTCTCACTGTGTTGCCTTTGGTAGAGTGCCATGGCATCACAGCTCATAGCAACCTCAAACTCTTGGGCTTAAGCAATTCTCTTGCCTCAGCCTCCTAAGTTGCTGGAACTATAGGCACCTGCCACAACACCTGCCTATTTTGTTGTTGTTGTTGTTATAATTGTCATTATTGTTTAGCAGGCCCAGGCCAGGTTTGAACCCATCAGCCCCAGTGTATGTGGCTGGCGCCCTAACCACTGAACTATGGGCTCCAAGCTTGAATCACAGTTTTTAAAAGGGAAATAACTTGCATAAATGCTTTCCGGCTTGGCACCTGTGGCTCAAGTGGCTAAGGCACCAGCCACATACATCCAGGCCCGGGCCTGCCAAACAATAATGATGGCTGTAACCAAAAAATAACCAGGTGTTGTGGCGGGCACCTGTAGTCTCAGCTACTTGGGAGGCTGAGGCAGGAGACTCGCTTGAGCCCAGGAGTTGGAGGTTGCTGTGAGCTGTGATGCCATGGCATTCTACCCAGGCGGACAGCTTGAGGCTCTGTCTCAAGAAAAAAAAAAAAAAAAGTAAATGCTTTCCAAAGTGGAAATGAAGGTGAGCATATTTAGTATTATAGGGAGTTTTGAATAGTGGACACATTAGGGTTGTAATTTTTCCAGGATACGTAACAAAGAGGGGTTGACTATGTTGAGATGTCTGTATCAGCAGTGGTACTTTCTGTAGTATCATAACACATCATGATACTTGCTGTTTACATAGCAGCTCGGGGCGTCTCCTTTTCTTAGTTAATCTCGAGGTAACATTTCTAGAAGATAGATCCAGAATAGAACTGAATAACTGTATGTGTGGACACATAGGGTAACTGCAGATAACGACAGGCAGGTATGAAAGTGGACCTCTCACTATTAATTGCCTTGGCACTATGGAGTCCCTTTGAGAATCTGAAAGAGTTGTGGCTTTTCTAGCTGAATGTCATTTCTGACCTAAGTACTGAACTTCATTATTTCATCAGAAGTCCCATGTGTACCTTCTCTTGCGGGGTATCACTGCTTGTAAATATTGGTATCTTCATCATTCTCTCAGGAAAACTCAAAGACTGTCCAACTTCAAAATGTAAAGTACTCCTACCACTAACAGCACAATTATTTTGTAGCATCCCAGCTGCAAACCCAGGTGATCTCAAACGTAATTTTGACCCTGTATAGCAGATACTCCTAAGCATAACTCATAGTGGTCTTTCCTAAGAAATGAAATTCTTAGAGCAGAGGTGCATTTCCCTGTGTGAGTTTCACAGAGCACTAATGCAGAAAGACAGATGTGACACCACCTTCCCCCTCAAATCGGGGGAAGTGATTTTAGGGTCAGTTAATTTAAATAAGTTAGGGGATTTCTCTGTGCTGTTTCTCTGTTGGAGAGTCACAGGGCATGTTGGCATATTTGGTCTCTAAGAAGTTCTGCTATAAAGAAACCTGGTTGCTATTTTTAAATTTAGCCAATCCAACTTTATTTGCCCCAACATTTAAAAATATGGCACTAACAATAATCCCAAGGTTGACCATTAGCCTGTATTCTGATTAATTTTTGTCATGATCCAGCTAATAGTTCGGAGACAAATCTTAACGGTCACAGGCAGTTAGAAGCTACCTTTATCAACCTGTAAAAGCTATAAGAAAAGCTCTGTATGAGCCTTTCATGCAATATTTACATGGTGTAGAATAAGCTATTCATTTCATTTCTTTAGCAAAGTGCTAGTTCATTCCTGAGCATCCTTTACTCGTCCTTGTAAGATCTTCTGTTCCTTGGATTAGAAGTAGTACTGGTTGTCTACTAAGGAATGAGTAGAAACAGGTGAGCTGCTCATGACTGGGCTGTGGCCGAGACTGCACTTTCCCCAGGCTGTGGTGGCCTGGGTGACGCACCGCTCCATGTTGCCTGTGGCTTCTGCTTGCCCGTGGTGGAACTTGTGAATGGCTTGTGTTCCTATTTCATTGGTAAGTGCCACGTTATGCAGTTCTCCTTATAAGTGATGTATGGATTTGCTCTCTGCAGTGACGGGGAAGGAAGAAAGAGGACCTCATCGACCTGCAGTAACGAGTCTCTAAATGCCGGCGCGAACTCCGGCACCCCTCGCCGCGTCTCCTGGAGGCAGCGCATTTTCCTCAGGGTTGCGTCTCCCATGAACAAATCTCCCTCAGCCATGCAGCAGCAAGGTCGGTGTGGCACTCCCTGAGGAAGGACTCCTCATGAGAGTCAGAGAGTAGGCTGTAGAATGCAAACATGTTGCATATAAAGAGATTTGCATGATGACGGGGGAGATACAGCTATCTCTGTGCCTGGTACAATGGTTTACTCTGTAGGTATCATTAGAACACACTAGACGTTTAGTACCTGCCTGTCAAATGCATGTAGGAGAGGGTAACTTTCAAAAGCCTGTGTTTGGGCCTGCTTCACAGTGCATAGGGAGCTATGCTAGTGTCGGAAAGGAAGTCCTGGGTGTTTTTATGATTGGAAAGCAATGGAGTCTTTTAGAAGAGTCACATATGAAGCAAAGTGACAGAAATGTTGAACAATAAATGGATATAATACACTAGGCAAATGTCAATGAGAGGATGGCACAGGAACCTCTCTTTGAATATTAGACCTATTAGAAATTAAAGCAAAAGCGTGGAAAGGGGCAAGATCAATGTACAATAAACAAAGTGATAATGGCAGTGAGAACAGATTATGTATAATGATACAGTCTGGAGAGCTAGAAAATCACAGAATTTTGGAGAGAAGTAAGGAAATTAAAATCTCTTGTGGGAGGTTTTAACAAATTCCTCTCTGGAAATTTAATTTAGAGAAATGAAATAAAGATACTGTTTGAGCAACACAATTGCACAAGTTTGTCCTAATATTTACACAGAAGTTTGTCCCTTTTAGAGAAAACTCATTCATTTTCAGAACACATGGGACATTCCTAAGATGGAATTACGTACTTGGCTACAAAGATTTTTTAATAAATCCCAGATAGCTATGATCATTTATGCTAAAATTCTATGACCACAGTGCTTAAAAAAAAAGGAGAAAGAAATCAAGAATTAGAGAATAATCTTAAAAAAAAATGACATATTTGGAAAGTGAAAACTGTACTCTTAGAAAGTTTTCAGAAAACAGTTTTAGAAAGAAGAAACAGTCTTAGGAAGAAGAAAAGACAAAGATCAGAGCCCTACATGTCAAAATTGAGTGGGTATGAGGGGCACTGAATAGCTGTAAATGGCTTTATCCAGCACTATGAAGGCCCCAAGTCAGATGTACTGAACATTCAACTGCAGAAGCTAGCAGAGGGGCCATAGAGTAAACGTTTAAAACAATAAAACTTAGGGAAACAAATGGTAACTGTCAGGTCAGAGGTCAATGAATTATAAAAAAAAGATTACAAGTGGTATTACCAAAGATAAAATTAACTCTGCCTAGAGTGGTCAGACAATGCTTCACAGAAGAATTGAGTATTTATTTCAACTCATTGCTGGGAGAATTATGTTTAGAAGGAAGGCATGGCAAAGCTCTGGAGTCATTTGAGCAAATTTTGCAGATCAGAGAATCATGAAAAATTCCCTGTGGTGGGGGTGGACATGTAGAATGGGAGATTGAGAGATGAGGCTGGTACTTGGGGCCAGAATCTGCAGGGATTTACATGCTATACCCAGTCATCTGGACTTTGTTTTGGGGGGATGTAAGCAGCCTCTAAAATGGCTTAATAGACGTGGTCATGTTTGTTAAGAGGGTGTGTTGCTGGAGGAGAGAGCAGAGGAAGTGTGTTCCTCAGTCAGGAGAGGAGGAGAGGCAGAGGGGAGCTGCTTTCCTGTTGACAGGCTCTGATGGTAGATGTAGACCTTAGAGGATCACCAACACCTACCCACTTAATCTTCTTGTTTTGCACAGCCAGAGAACAGACGTAAGCAAATTGCAGAAGTGACAGACTCTGAGAACAGGCCAGTTCATTTTGGAGCACCTATCTTCACAGATCTTTTTATGCAGAAAGAAGAAGTGGTGAAATGACCTATGGTTTTATTTCACCACGACAGGGAAATCTGGAAGGGGAATTCAGTCTAGAGAATTTACTTAAGACATTTGTTCCAGAAACTAGTAGTTGCTGGGAAAGTAGCTTTGTGAAAACCTTTCGAGGTGGAAGATAAGACAAGAGTTCCAGAGAAGGGTCTGCAGTCGGGTTGCAGTTAAGGAATGCCGCTCACTCTTTTCTTCTTTGCAGATGGACTGGACAGGAATGAGCTGCTGCCACTGTCCCCTCTGGCTCCCACCATGGAGGAGGAACCGATGGTTATATTCCTGGCTGGTGATGATGACCCAGACAAGATGGAAGAACAAAAGAAATCCAAAGAGCTGAGGAGTCTGTGGAGAAAAGCCATACACCAGCAGATCTTGTTGCTTCGGATGGAGAAAGAAAATCAGAAACTTGAAGGTTAGCCATTCAGACAGGACTACGTGGTATGATGCTGTTGTTTAGGGGGTAGGTTATACCTACCCCTCAGCCTCCCCCGTGCACACGTGCTCATCTGTGGACGGTGTGCTCACTTTGAAAGAATATCTACTTGTGTGTTTTCATTTGGGAGGTAGTTATGACACAGGAAAGGTCAGCTTATGATACTTCTGTTTTTGTTTCATATAGGTTTGCATTTTAAACATTTAAAACATAAGAATCCCTTCCTTAGAGTATATTTTTGTAATATAGAATTTAGGGAATGTAGAATCGATGTATTTGGTATAACTGAAAGTTTAATATCATAGTACATTACTTTAAGAAAAAAAAATCCTTACATATGAAAAGGCAAATTTTCTTTTTTTTCAGGTTGATTATCTTCATAATGGGAGAAATATGTTCATTGTAAATAAATTATATCCAATTCAGCTGTTAGAATGACCAATTATATAATCAGAGTTCCTATTTTTTATTAATGCTGTATACAGTTCTGTTGAACATAATCATATTCAAATCATTAGATTTATAATCAAATAATTTTTAATAGCTGTTGAGTAATTTGTAGTACTTTTTTGGCTAAGTTTATGATTACCGAATGTTCTTAGAATGCATTTTTAGTCTTTGAAAGAATGGTGTAATTGACCTCAGTACAGACAAAACTGCATGCCCAGAGGTGCCCAGACTACTAAAGTCTGAAAAAACGTGTATAGATGTCATTATCTTGGGCAAATCACGCAACCTGAAAGGGCCTCATTGTAGGCTTTTCATCTGTTATGTGAAAGATTTTGGACTAACACTTAAGTTAAACAAAGATAAAAAGAAGAAAAAGTAAAAGATTTAACTCAAAGTGGCCCATTTGACTTTTAAGATTATTGGCAAATGTACATTAATTGTACTTTTTTTCAATTCTAGGAAAATCTAGGTTTTTCTCTCACTTGCTTTTATTGGTTGTCTTTCTAAGAGATTTTTTAGTGTAAGCATTCATGTTTCTGAGTTCATCATCTGGTTTAAGATTTCTTTTTTCGGCTCGGCACCTGTGGCTCAATCGGCTAAGGCGCCAGCCACATACACCTAAGGTGGCGGGTTTGAATCCCCAGCCCGGGCCCGCCAAACAACAATGATGGCTGCAACCAAAAAATGGCCAGGCGTTGTGGCGGGCGCCTGT
>CAUYQV010109234.1:0-13466 GCA_963574575.1 Galagoides demidoff
TGGTAGGTAAACCATGTCTGTCCTAAACTGACAGGTACAGGGTGGTCGTGTTCAGGGTTGATTGGCTCAGGGACAAGTCTTCTTTGTCTCAGGTGAGGGAATGAGAAGGAAGGGATAAAGGTCGCAAGTGGGGCGAGTACAGAGTAGAGTGGGGAGTGCAAAAAGGGGAGGGGGTCAGGATGTGGGCTGAGTGCACAAGGGGGCTAGTGGGGCAAAGGGGAGGGGGTCAGGATGTGGGCTGTAACACCTAAGTATGGTCCTTGGTATGCAACAAAAGGAGGTAGTTTGACTTGTGACTTGAGTTAATTAGTTTGGCTCCCACACAGCCAAGGAAAGAAACTCACTTTAAGCAGAAGCTATAGATTTGTACCCACTACCTAGTTCTGGTACAACATGTGTTCAATAAATGCTGAATGAGTATAAAAACTCCAAGTCACTTTACTAGGCATCCTCAAACTACAGCCACGGGCCACATGCAGCCCACCTAGGACATCTGTCTGGCCCACTGGGTGTTTTTGCCACCACTGCCTGTCCAGCTTAGCAGCTGACTCATCCTGGGGCCCGCGGTCCAGCCCTCCAAAGGTCTGAGGGACAGTGAACTGGCCCCCTATTTTAAAAGTTTGAGGACTCCTGCTTTAGACATTTAATAAATGGCCAATGCCATCTGATACTCCATTAAATAGCATCAACAGCATCAACTAGAAAGATAGTATCTATCCTAGAATAGGTGCTGCTATTAAATATGAGATGAAACTGCTAAAAAGTAATCTTCATGCTAATAAATATAACAAAACAGATAAACAGTCTGAAACACTTCCTCAGTCCCTAAATGAACTTTAGTATATACTCAGAGAAAGGGTCTGTATTTATGAGAGGTAGCAGCCCCAAATGGGCCAAATGAAGTCTTTCTCCAGCCAAGATCTTTCTCCTCTTTCATGGTATTCCATTCTTCTGCTTTCTCCAAAATCTACTGTTTTCATTTAGGCAAACAAAGAAGTAACAATACCCAAATATATAGTAACTCAAGTGAAAATATTCCCCAAGCCCCAGAAGTCATCTAGCTGATTTATTAAGCACAGAAAAATCTGTCTAGTCAAACACTTTAGATTTTTTTTTTTGCAAATGAAGATATTTTTAGACATGAAGTTATTTATTCTACACCAAAAGATACTTAACTTTTTTATCCTTTCTCCATAGGATATCGAAATCTTTCAGTTCCAAGATAAGGGACCAAACCAAAATATCTTTAAAATTTCTGGATAATGATGAATGCTGTTACTGCTACTCTTACGCTAAGAATCATTTACACTACTTGAATTCACATAAACACATCCACTAGAGACCCATTTAACATCAGCATTTCTGTTCCAAAAAAGCATTTAGACAAACAATACTCTCCCCATTCCAACCATATTATTCAGTGCTGCCTAACCAATTCTCTCAAACGGATCAGAACAAATAGCGGGGCGGGGGGAAGGGATGGATGTAGAAAGCTGAGTTCTGCAATCCTCCTTACCCCATCTCTTGAAAATAAACTTAGGTTCTCTCCAATAACACTATAAAAAGAATTAAAGACTTGGATCCTAAACAAACAAAACAAAAAGTCATTCTGCACTGACATTCTCTCTTTAATTTCAAACCTGTAAACTTTTAGCAGCAATATGGTAACCAAACCATGTTACCTAGAAATTACAAGGGTGGAAGACACTTTGAAAAAGAGTTTTTTTGAAAGAGCATAAGAAGTATCACACAGAGTCTGATAAGCGGTCCTTTGGCCTACAGCTTCTTGTCAACAGCACTAAAGCGAATAATCTAAGAATAGAAGAGAGGGTGAGACAACAGGACAGACAAGGGACATGTGATTGCGCCCTCCATAATCGTGACCTCAAAGATCCAAACTGTGCCTTGGCTGCTTCATGATTCTCAACGTCCCACCATTTGCCAGCTCTGCCAAGGAGTTAACCATATCTCAAGTTTCACAGGGGCGGAGATTTTGTTTTGGCATTTGAATGGCATCTGGTACACCAAAGGGTCCCAATAAGTGATTTCTGAATTAATAAATTGTTACAGTTCAATCATTTCTGAGTTTGCTTAAAGCCAGCAGCAGATTAATTTATCAGTTAATTTCCCACTAGCAAGAAAAATAACAAACCATTTCCACAATGAAATTGGGTGCCACTAAATCATTCAGCAATTCATATATTCAACCTACAAAAATCGAAGGAGCATCTATGATGTACTGATAATAATTATGCCTGCAGGCTCTAATCTCCTATCCCTGCAGGAAAGGCTGCTCAGAAGTTGGGTTTAAATGTCTCTTATTAAAGTATTGCCATTTTTCTGATGCTGGGGATACAGTGGCAGACTACACAGAGGAGGTTACTGCCCTTGTGGAGACTCCATTCTAGCGACTCTCTCTGGCTGCTCTGTAGAGGACAAGCCATAGAGGTGACTTCAGGGCTGTCACATTTCCCATTTCCTCTACCTAGATCACTTTCCATAGACATTTGTATAATCTGTACATCTCTCGTCTCAAATGTCACTTTATCAGAGAGGCCTTTGACATTCTATGTATTTATCAAATATATATTTGTTTATAAGCAAACTCCACAAGGACAGGGACTTTGTTCACTCTTGTATCCCTAGGACCCACCAGCGCTTGACACATTACTAGCAGATATTCATTAAATATCTACAGATTCAATGTTTCTTAAAACATACTTGATCATTAAGCCCCTTCTGCACATCCATTGCTGTGCAGCTAAGTCCCTGTGACCTTACAAATCTTTTTCATTCAAAGCGGTTCTTGGTCCTATGGAGAAAACCCTGTACTTGTGGCTATGATATCCAGCCAAAACCAACTGTCTCCAATTTGAACTTGAGTGCACTATCTGAAAATGCTAAGAGTATAATTTCCAATGATATTCCAGATCACCAATGAAAACATACATTTCCAGAAGCCCCTGGATCAGTCTCCACAGAAAATACTCTCCAACTCCTCCCAGACTGACAGTTAGTGACCTACAGCCAACATCTAAATGTGAATTCAGGGCTCACGCCCATCATCCATGAAACCATTTAGTTACATAACCTATGTTAGCCATGAAACTTCAGTAAAACCACTCTGTGATTGAAATACTGCAAAGCCTGACTCAAGGCTATCCCTGAGCCAGCCTCAAGGGTGCCAAGGGGTCCCAATTAACCAACCCTTTCCTCTTCTTCGGCTATATTCCCACATTTACACAATATGCCAGTGGACAGTAGGAATCAGGATAGGATCAGGCCGCTCAGATTAGAACACAGTTAAAATAAAAATACAATCTTGCATCAGTTTTTTCCAGCTTTATTTCCCAGCACCCCATTCCTTGTGTTTGTTGTTGGGAAGAACTGCAGAGTAAAACACTACAGCAGCTGCTGCCGTTCTCACATGTTCCCTGAACTAGCCAGGGGGCATCTTCCTGCACCTCTATCTTGTGGCTCACAGTGCATGTGTTCTCCAAGAAGTTCAGTTCATAAAGTTAGTCTCATTGTTAGATATAAAACTTTCACATTCCTTGTATCCTGCCTTGTGAAACTGACCTTTTTCTACATGTTGTGGTTTTCCCATCTGTCTTTTAGCTATTGTAATTTCATTTTAATAATAAAATTCTACTTTGCCTCTTTATAGGAAAATTCAGCCTTTTTTTTTTTTTTTTTTTTTGTTACAGAGTCTAGCTCTGTTATGGGGTAGAGTGCCATGGCATCATCATAGCTCACAGGAACTTCAAACTCTTGGGTTCAGATGAGCTTCCTGCCTCAGCCTCCCAAGCAGCTGGTACTACAGGCACAGGCCATGATGTCCAGCTAATTTTTTTTTTTATTTTTAATAGAAATGGGGTCTTATTCTTGCTCAGGCTGGTCTCCAACTTCTGATCTCTAAGCAATCCTCCCACCAAGACCTCCCAGAATCCTAGGTTTATAGGCCTGAGCTGGACACTGCCCAGGTCTTTCTCTCTCTCTCTCAACTCTTTTACCCTTCAGCCATTACTTTCTTCTCATGGAGTCTCCTGGACTGTTAACATTCGTTTTTTAAAATAGGTTATCTTTGTTCTATTAAATTTCTAGTTCCTGAACTCATAGTCTATTCCATCAATTAAAGCAGTAAGATCTTAAGCACATCCCTTCACATCAATGAGTTCTGTCTGCCCATCAGTATAATTGGAATAAATCATTTTCTGTCTTCCTTGCCTAGTGCTCTAAAGGTCAAACAAGACAAGGGAGGTGTAACTGCCATTTAAGCCATTTTAGAAAGTTCCCGTGTCTAAACTTGACTAGGCCTGTTTGTTCTAACAAGAAAAATTTAATACTCTGAAAGAAAAGGGCTAATCCTATTGAAGCCACATTAATACACTCTTTGCTGAGACATGGCAGGACAAAAAAGAAAAAAATTCACCATCATCAATCTAATATTTGAGAAACAAAAGCAACGCCTCCCTTCCCATCTATAAAAGCACAAGATTGCCATTCTAAACTCTAAAACAAACAAATCCACAGATTGTTTTGAGCAAAAAGTCATCAAGCCTGCAGCCAACTCTTTTTTATTGAGATAGAGAGTTTGAAACAAAGCTCTAATCTAGGGTGAATAGCTGAGACCTGATCATGGTGGTAATAAGGCACGCAGGTAAAGATCCATATAAAAACTGCTAATAGGCTCGGTGCCTGTGGCTCAAGTGGCTAAGGCACCAGCCACATACACCTGAGCTGGCTAGTTCAAATCCAGCCCAGGCCTGCCAAATAACAGTGACGGCTGCAACCAGCTACTAGGGAAGTGGAGGCAGGAGAATCGCTTGAGCCCAGGAGTTAGAGGTTGCTGTGAGCTGTGATGCCATAGCACTCTACCCAGGGTGACAGTTTGAGGCTCTGTCTCAAAACAAAACAAACAAACAAAAAAAAAACTGCTAACAGGCTCGGGTGCCTATAGCTCAGAGGCTAGAATGCCAGCCATATACACCAGAGCTGGCGGGATCGAATCCAGCCCAGGTCTGCCAAACAACAATGACAACTACAGCCAAAAAATAGCTGGGCGTTGTGACAGGGCACCTGTAGTCCCAGCTTAGGGTGCTGAGGCAAGAGAATAGCTTGAGCCCAAGAGTTTGAGGTTGCTGTGAGCTGTGACACCAATGCACTCTACCCAGGACAACAGCTTGACACTCTATCTTAAAAAAAAAAAAACTTCTAATAAACACTTCTCAAATCACTAAGCTTCAACTACTAGTATTTGGTCTATATTCATTTTGCCTAAAAATATTTTAGTATTTTTCCTTTAAATAACAAAATTACAATAAATGTAAATTATTTTTTTGAGAACACACCTGATATTCTCAAATCTAATATCAACCACTGAATGATTTTGTACAAATTGCTTAAATGCCTGAGTCTCAGCTTTTCATTTGTAAAACACAAATAAAAACTGCTTCCTCATTTGGTTATTGTGTGGCGTAAAGGAAAAAGAGAGAGAGAGAGAGAGAGCACTGAACAAATTTTATAAACCCTAAAAAATATAATTGCTAGACTACAATTCAAAATCCTCTGTGATCTCATTCCTTTTTGTTATTGTTGTTGTTGCATTTTTGGCTGGGGCTGGGTTTGAACCCATCACCCTCAGTATATGGGACCCGTGCCCTACTCATTGAGCCACAGACACCACCTGATCTCATTCCTTTTCACTTAGGGAGGGAGGATTTTATTTATTTTGAATAGGTAACACATTCACATGGTTCAGAATTCTAAAGTGGCAAAAGTCTCCCTCTCATTCCTGTCCTCCTAATTCTCCTCTCAGGAAGCAATTAATATAATTAATTTCATACTTACTTATTGAGATCCATATGCAATTTCCCCCCACCAATTTTTACCTAAATGCTATCATATAATACACTGTTTTACACAATCTTTTTTCCATTTACAATGTATCTTGGAGGTTGTTGTGTAGCAATACATCAGTACAGAGGAAGTTCCCCCATTCTTTCTATTGGATTCACGGGAAGCTACTGAAAAGATGAGTCATAATTTATTTAACATTTTCCCACATTTACTGTTACTGTTACAACTTTTCGCTCACATGTAAGCATATTTATATGGTCCAATTCTAAAAGTAGAATTGCTGGGTCACAAAGTATATACATTTTCAATTTTTAAATTCTGCATTGCCAGATTGCCCTCCACAGATGTCTGGAACAATTTATTCTCCTGACAGACATGAATGGAGACTATTACTCTACTCACTTATCTGTATAATCTCGTATCAAACATTGTTGTTAAATCTCAGTCAATAGGCTAGCAAAAAATGGTATCTCCATATGGTTTAATTTATTCTTTCTAATGAGTTATTTGGTATTTTTTGATTGCTATTGAATATGAAGAATAAAATTTAACTTACTCCTTCACTATCACTGGGTACATCCTATGATCCAAGCACTCTGAATTGCTTGCTATTCCAAAATAGGCCACATTTTTGGAAATGCCCGTTCCTTCCACCTTTACTTACAAAATTTTTTAACATTCAAGTTCAAATGCATTTCAAGGTTCATGAAATGGTCCTGTATTACTCTCATAGGACTTAATCCCTTCTTCCCCAGGGTGCACAGGGTACATTTTTTAAGCTTTATAATAGTATCATTCCTTCCTGCCATGTAAATATATGAACTCATTTTGGCATCTGCTGTGATGTCCAGCACATTCACTCAATTAATGTGGAATGAAAGACAGAATTAGAAGGACTGTGAATTTCTAATTTCATATGTGTCTCTCAAAACAATGTTGTAAATCTAGTGATGGGTTAATAAAATAAACTTAAGATCTGATGATGTGTCCTTTGGCTTAGAAGTTCATGTGACAACTTAATAAATACTGATAAATCTTTCCTTTGTTTTTTTTGCTTAATGGTTATTTAACACTGAAATCCTAGCTATGACTTAAATGACTAACGACCATAAACAAGATCAATGTATTTTTTATAGTGATGTCCTCATGTCCAATAAGCCTAGGAAATGGGGACTGATTTCTTTTCTAATCAATCAACTGCAATTTAAAAGTCATAAGATACCATTAAACATTCACCAGAATAGCTAAAATGAAAAAGATGGGAAAGAACAAATATGAATATAGAACAACTAGAACTCTCATATACTAGAGGAAACAGAAATTGGCACAACCATTTTGGAAAACTTTATGGGAGTATCAATTAAAGCTAAACATACTAAACAATTGTGAACCAGCAATTCTATTCCTACCTATAATTCAATCGAAATGTATTCATATGGTCACCAAAAGCTATGTACAAGAATATTCACAGTAGGTGGGGCACAGTGGCTCATACCTGTAATCCTAACATTTGGGAGATTGAGGAGGGAAGATTGCTTAAAGCCAGGCCTTGGAGACCAGCCTGGACAGCATAGTGAGACCCTATCTCTATAAAAGTATGTTTTAAAATAATGTTTTAAGAAAGAACATTCACAGCAACAGTAATCATAATTAGCCAAAATGGAAAAAAACCCAAATGTTTTTCAGTAGTAGAATGGATAAATAAATGTGAGTATATTCATACAAAGAAATTTTACCAGCAATGGGAATAAACAAACTACAACAACACACCAAAATATGAATGAATCTCACAGACCTGAAGAGTCTATGATTCCGTTTATATAAGTCACAAAAACAAGCAGAGCTAATGTGATGGCACTATAAGTCACAACAAAAATTACCCACTGAGGGGCTGGGCATAGTGGCTGACACCTGTAATCCTAGCAATTTGGGAGGCCGGGTGGATTGCCTGAGCTCATGAGTTTGAGATCATCCTGAGCAAAAGCAAGACCTCAACTCTAAAAAAAATAGCCAGGCATTGTGGCGAGTGCCTGTAGTCCCAGCTACCTGGGAAGCTAAGGCAAGAGAACTGCCTCAGCCCAAGAGAAGTTTGAGGTTGCTGCGACCTATAACACTATGGCACTCTACTGAGGATGACAAAGTAAGACTCTGTCTAAAAAAACAAAACAAAACAAAATTACTCACTGCAGGTAGGAATAGGGTCTGAGGATTGCATTAAGGGAACTTCTGATGAGCTGCTAATAATCTGTTTCTTGGTCTGAATGCTGGTTACCTAGATGTGTAATGAAGATGAAAAGTCACTAAACTAATGCTTTACCAATGCTTTCTTTTCTTTTGTTTTCATTCATTCTTCTTCTTCTTCTTTTTTTTTTTTTTTTTTTTGCCAGCACCTCTCTCTACTGCCCAGGTAAGACTTGTACGGTAGTGTGATTATATCTCAATGCAACCTTGAACTCCTGGTCTCAGGCAACTGCCCTGCCTCAGCCTCTGAAGTAGCTCAGACTAAAAGTACATGCTATTGTGCCCAGCTAATTTTTATATGTTTTGTAGAGTCAGGGTCTCACTATATTGCCCAGGCTGATCTCAAACTCCTGGCCTCAAGTGACCCACCTTCCTCAGCGTCCAAAAGTGCTAGGACTACCAGCATGAGCCATCTCACCCCTGTACATTTTTCTGTATGTATGCTATACCTCAATAATAATATTGCTAAAATAAATCAGTAGGTTAACTCTCCAAAAGAAAATATGTTCCCTTTAAAATACCTCTCATGAATAAATGTTTTTCTAAATGCTGTTGTGGCTATCAGCCACTGCAAAACTCAATCAACTTGCACCGGTTTGACCCAAGAGCCTACTACTGAAAAGAGATGTGGCCAGAACAATGCATGAGTCGCAAAGGTTTTCAAATTCTTGATTTAAAAAAAAAAAGAAAGAAAGAAACGAGGTGACCAAAGGAAATCTGAGAATAGGCAAAGACTGCAGACAAAGATGAAAAGATAATAATTTCCTTAGAACAGTACTAAAATAGCTATTGCTTTTAAATAAACCTCCAATTAAACTACCAAGAAAAAAACAACTATTTTTCCCAATGTAGACACATGCCTCAGCACCCAGCCTCCCCCCAATGTTATTTTAACATACTACGCAACAGACAAAGACAGAGAGCAAGCAAGCGTACCACGGGAGTGGTAATTAATGGCAAATGCAGGTGTCTGAATAGAAGGAAAATAAGAGAAACGAAACACAAATCCTTCCACCTCATTAGGCCTCTAAAAATATTCTCATAATACAAAGGCATGCCTTGCTTGTGTGGTGTATAAATGAATGAGAAACGGAATCAAAATGGTTTTTGTGAATCTTGACCACAGCCCAGATACAAATACTTTGGAGATTAAAAACCAGAAAAATAAATTGATGGCCCTGAACTCATCAGGCAAGGTTTAAAATAAACACAGAAACTGAGCAACACAACATCAATGTATAGTAACCTCAAGTATCTGGGCAAATGGGGACAGATTTTTAAAAATCCTTTCTATTTGGCGGTGAAATACAAAAATTTACAGGCACTCTGAGACTGACAGACTCAGACACTTACCCTCTTGTGGACTTGGCATTAATTCATTTTCAGCTTAATCCCCAACAGGAATGAAGAGGAAGGCATAGAAAAAGATCTCAGGTCTAGGTAACTACCAGAGGAAGGTGACTTGGCAGCCAACTTTCAACTTCCTGTTTTAAAAGGAGACATCAAAAAGATGATTAAATAAAATTCACAGAAAAACCATCACAGGTGGCTGAGTGCACCAGCCACATGCACGGAGCTGGCAGGTTCAAGCCCAGCCTGGGGCCAGCTAAACAATGGCAACCCAACAAAAAAATAGCCAGGCATTGTGGTGGGAGCCATAGAGTGACTCTGTCTCAAAAACAAAAAATCCATCACAGGTCAATGTACAAAAGTGGTTTTGCACAGAAACTTTACCAAATAGGTAACCCCTCCAAAAGAAGTGAGAAAAAAAAAAGACAGGATGCTGTCAACGTTTTAAAATATACCCCTTGATCTTATCTTGTCCACCTTTAAGAACAGATGCTAATAAACACTGAAATTTGCAGAAGGCAGGTAGCCACAAGGGAAGCCTTCACTTCCACTAACTGTTGGCTCCGTCCCACACGACGCCTCTGCTAGGAGGAAGGAGAAACAGTGCTGTCCACAGGCTTGTGAGGAAGTCCGGACTTGCCAGACCTCAGCATGAGTTAATTAGCTACAGCAAAACCCAAGTGTCTCTCTTCCTAGAATGTGGTTATTTTTCCCAACTGGTCTGTGATGTTTTTAGCAATGAAGGAAAATCAGGGCACCTGTCGGGACCACACACCTTACATTTTGTAGAAGGAACCCAAATTCCCGATCCTGGTCCCTGGCATTTGTCAAGACAAAGGTGTCTTGATCTGGTGGGTCAGAAGAGGCAATCATCTTACATAAACGTCTCTCCACACCTCTGTCTAAACACCTACGAAAAGAGGATTTCTGTATGCCACAGGACAAAAGAGGCTTCGGAGCCCTTAATGAAGAAACAAATGATGCAGAACTGAAAGTAACAAACAAGCTGGAATGCAGTGCTGGCCCCTGGGATCAAAGACTCGAAAAACAGGAATTACAAGCCAGGAGCATGATGCACAAGCAGGTCTGCAGGAAGGAGTCTATGTTAGTACCTTTTTCTGAACCATGTTTAGGCCACAGCCTTTAACCCTTTTCTTCTTTGACACGGTTATTATTGTTATCACGCCTTAATCCCTCACTCACACAACCCCAAATTTAAGACAAACTAGACTAGAGAAAGACTAAGCTGAAAACCTAATTAGGGTGAAACTTTACAGTATTTGTAGGTTTCTAAGGTAAAAGAAATTCCTGATAGAATCACAGAATCTCTCTAAAGAGGCTGCACTTGTCTGTGCCTTGCAAGGCCAGATCATCACTATTCGTCAATAAATCATATTTGCCTAAATATACATCAACAAAGAATCATTTCTTTATTCCCCTTCATTTTGTTATTCCCTATTCATAGTCTTCTGGAAAATAGAGGAAAAATACATGGAAAATATCCCCTAAGTTACTGATAAGATAATAGACTGTCACATGGCAAATTCAGCTTAAGTCAAAAAACCAACTAAAAGACTGAATTGCTCTCATAGTACCAGACTGCTGGTCAACACTTGTATTCACAAGCCGTCTATATCATCTGCCTCAAATTTTGATGGTAACTTTTCCTGCTCCTGCCATCCCTCCTCCCCACAATGACCCCAGAAAATACTCCATTTATGCAACATTTAATTTTTGTATTTGACAACCAGTCCAACTGATTGATGAATATTCCTTTGCTCAAAACATTCTGCGGCTCCCCAGTTGCCCTAGGATGGAGTAGCCAAGCACCACCCTCAGGTTCCCAGGAATTACTGCCCTCCAGCTACACAGAATAGCCCTGTTTCTACCTTTGCTCATCACTCCACTCCACCTGAAAAGTCTTCCTCTCCCTTCTTCTCCACCTTTTCAAATTGCACCACATTTGCAGGTCTTGCCCTAGTATAATAATATCCTTCCGGTGTGTATAATAACATCCTTCCCATGTGATCTCTTCTGGCACAGTCTTTGGAATCACCCTACCCCACACGATGGTTATCATGGAAACAGTACCCACGTCAGAGAGTGGTTGTGAGAATTAAATCACATGATGTTCTTTCAAAAAGTACAGAGAATAGTGTCTCACTTCTAGTAGATAATCTCTCTATAAAACCCTATTATGAGGATGATTTTATGGTCCTCTTCCTCTGTGACTGTTTACCAGCTTACATTCCCCAAGATACCACATGCATCCCCATTCTCTCCTCAGAACTGCCTCAAAGATTGCACATGTTAGGCCTCCCTTGGGGACCTCCTCAACTGTCCCAATTTCAACTAAATTGCTGACTCCTAGAGCCAATCACCAGCTTTTCCCTCTCTTCTGAGTTGCTGTCGGACATCTCCACACTCGGACATCTCCACACTTGCTATCCCCATACATCAAGCTTAGCATATTCAAGACCAAAAGCATTCTTTGTCTCTAAGATCTACTCATCTTTCTATTTTCCCCACTCATGGTCAATAGCACCTTAAATAACAGCAGCAGTTACAACAGGCCTGAAACTCTGTGATGACTTTTTGGTTTGCTTTCCATATTTATTTCAGAATAAGTAATACATTTACCTGGAACAAAATTCCAAAGGCACAATTTCAATCTCAGGCCTATCCTCCTGCCTCCCCTTTCCCCTTGCTGGGGGAATCTGCTATTACCAATCTCTTGTGCATATCTTCAAGAGATATTTTATAGCCATCTACACACAGAGGGGATTAGCAAATGTTTATCAACAGCTCTCTGGAAAAACAAAACCAAAAATTCCCTGATTTGCTGATTTCCATGCTGTAACTACTTTTACCATGGCCAATTTCAAACTACTAACAAAAGATAATCCGGGCAGCGCCTGTGGCTCAAAGGAGTAGGCACCAGCCCCATATGCAACAGGTGGCGGGTTCAAACCCAGCCCCAGCCAAAAACTACAAAAAAAAAAAAAAAGATAATCAGCCGAGGACATAGGAGTGATGCACACAATTGGCTATTAAAGGCTCGTAGCAGCTGACTTCAGGCCAATGGTTGTAGGTGACTGTGCAATATGCATAAAAATATACACCTACATATACATGCATATAAAATATTATCTATGGATTTTTTCACTCAATGGAAGCATGTCACACATACTTTCACATACATGATATGTGTACCATATCTACATAAGTATACCACATACCTATTTATTCTATACCTTGCTTTTTTTAATCTAACAATAAATCTCACAGATCATTTTATATCAGTAGATGTAGAGCTGCCTCATTTTTAACCACTCCATTTTTTTTTTTTTTTTTTTTTTTTTGCAGTTTTTGGCCAGGGCTGGGTTTGAACCCACCACCTCTGGTACATGGGGCCAGTATCCTACTCCTTGAGCCACAGGTGCTGCCCACACTCCATTATTTTTTAATGAGTACCTATTGGTGAAAATTAAGTTACTTGCAATCTTTTTTCTTTTTTAAAGACAGAGTCTCACTCTGTTGCCCAGGATAGAGTGCCACGCTATCAGACTAGTTCACAATAACTTCAACCTCCTGAGTTCAAGAGATCCCTCTTGCCTCAGCCTCCCAACTAGCTAGGAATATAGGCTCACACCACAACACCTAGCTAATTTTTTCTATTTTTAGTAGAGATTCTTGCTCAGGTCTCAAACTCCTCCCATCTCAGCCTCCCAGAATGCTAGAATTACAGACATAAGCCACTATGCTAGGCCTACCTGCAATCTTTTATTTATTCAAACAATGGCCCAATAAGCAATTTTGCACATCCATCATTTTCTACATTTGCAGAACTATAGGGTAAAATTTCTAGAATTATTATAATTTTTTTTTTTTTTGAGACGGAGCCTCAAGCTATCCCCCTGGGTAGAGTGCCATGGCATCACAGCTCATAGCAACCTCCAACTCCTGGGCTCAAGCGAGTCTCCTGCCTCCGCCTCCCAAGTAGCTGGGACCACAGG
>CAUYQV010109237.1:0-20254 GCA_963574575.1 Galagoides demidoff
GCCTCCCAAGTAGCTGGGACCACAGGTGCCCACCACAACACCCGGCCATTTTTTGGTTGCAGCCATCATTGTTGTTTGGCGGGCCCGGGCTGGGGATTCGAACCCGCCACCTTAGGTGTATGTGGCTGGCGCCTTAGCCAACTGAGCCACAGGCGCCGCCACGAGCTCCTGTTCTTTCTGATTCTGATCTGTGTCCTGGGTGAGCTTCCAGTGGAGAGGAAAGCACTGAACCCTTCTTATTCCCTTGTCTTAGCTCCACTCTGGAGACACTTCTCATTTACAAATTGGCTTGTTAGGACTGGGTCTTCAGCCTTGTTCTCTGGGAGAAGCCAACTGAGCTGTGTGGCTTGTCGCTATCATTGCCTTCTGTAAAAATAGAATCTCTACGTGGGCTGGGATTTTGTGCGTCTCACTTCTTGCTCTATCCAGTGCCAAGAGTAGCACTGTCCAGTAAAAATACAATGTGCTAAAACAACATGATACCATAACACCCCTATTAGAATGGTGACAATCCACAGTACTCATGCTGGGGGGGAGGAGGGGATGTGGAGCAAAAAGAACTCTCATTCATCACCAGTGGGAATGTGTAACACAGCATAGACATTTTGGAAGACAGTTCAGCAGTTTCTTACCAAACTAAACATTCTCTTACATTATAATCCTTGGTGTTTACGCAAATGTATTGAAAACTTAATTCCCACACAAAAACCTGCACACAGATGTTTATGGCAGCTTTCTTCATGATCGCCAAAACTCGGAGGTAACCACGAGGTCCTTGAGTTGAGTAAGTGGAAAAATAAGCTGTAATACACCCAGACGAGGGAGAATTTGTGAGTTCTCAAGCCGAGAAAAAGCACGGAGGAAGCTCAGGTGCATGTTACTAGGTGAAAGACACCATTCTGATAATGCCACCTGCTGCGTGATTCCAACCACATGACACTCTGGAAAAGACAAAACTCCAGAGGCAGTAAAAGGATTAGTGGCTGCCATGGGTTTGGGGGTTAGGGAGGGATGAACAGGTGAAGTACAGAACATTTGGGGGGCAGCGTGCACTATGATGATGGATACGTATCACTCGTTATACCCATAGAATCGCTATACCAAGCATGAACTATGGACTTTGGGGGGATAATGATGTTGTTGATGTAGGTTCATCAGTTGTAACAAACATACTGATCTGGTGCGGGGTGTTGATAACGGGGGAGGCTGTGAGTGTGCTGGGTTAGGGGCAATACAAGAAATCTCTGTACCTTCTGCTCAATTTTGTTGTGAACCCAGAGCTTCTTTGAAAAAAGTCCCAAACGTCTTTTAAGAAAACAGACCTTAATAAATGTGAGCCACATGAGTAATTTTTTCCATTAAAAAAATTGAGATATAATTCATATCATAAAATTCACCCTTTTAAAATGTCCAATTCAGTGGGTTTTAGTAGATTTAAAAGGGCCCACCGCCATCACCACTATCTAATTGTAGGACATTTCCATCATTCCAAAAAGAAAGTCCCTATCCGTTAGCAGCGGCTCTCCATTCCTCCCCACCCCCAGTGTCCTGGCCACTGCAAGTCTACTGTCCACACGGATTTGCCTATTCTGGACATTTCATATAAATGAAATCATATAATATGTGGTCCTTTGGGGACTGATTTCTCTCAGCAGAATGTTTTCAAGGCTCGTCCATGACGAACTTCATTTCCTTTCATCGTCAAATAATATTCCACATCACAGACCAGATTTTGTTTATCCATTCATCAACTTCTGGCCATTTTGGTTTCCATTTTTTCAGTATTATGCCTGATGCTGCCACGACCATTTGCCAACAGGTTTCCGTGTAGACATATGTATGTTTTCACTTCTGACTGTATACCTGGAACAGAACTCCTGGATCACACGGTGACCTATTTTTTTTAACAATCCGAGGAACTTTTCCACCATATTCCATAGTTCCTGCACCACCTTACACTCCCACCAGCAGTTCATGAGGGCTCTAATTTTCTCTACATCATTGTCAACACTTGCTCTTATCTCTCTTTTTGTTTATAGCCATCCTAATGGGTATGGACTGGCTCAGAGCTTAAACTTTTAATAATTATTCTACACAGGAGGCACTTAATAAATATTTTTTGAGTGAGTGAAAAAACAAACACATTTCGTCATTGTCAGTTGTGTATTCTGAATAATGGACACTCAACAAAATGGCTCAAAGCTTGCCAACAAGGGGGTTTAACAGAAGGGAAGGGTGTTTTTCTCTAAAATAATGATCACCTGGCTGGATCTGAGTTACCTGAGGAGTGTTTTAGAAGTGCAGATTCCTGGCTGGGGAGGTGGATCCTAGCACTCAGGGAGGCTGAGGTGGTGGATTACTTGAGCTCATGAGTTCAAGACCAACCTGAGCAAAAGTGAGATCCGGTCTCTACTAAAATAGAAAAAAACTAAGGCAAGAGGATCTCTTGAGCTCAAGAATTGGAAGTTGCTGTGAGCTATGACGCCACAGTACTCTACCCAGGGGCAACAGCGTAAAAGCTGTCTAAAAAAATGCAGATTCCCAGGCTCCTATTTGGGAGGTAAGATAAAATATGGGAATCCCCCCCTTTTTTTGAGACAGAGTCTCACTTTTTCACCCTCAGTAGAATGCTATGGCATCGTAGCTCACGGCAACCTCAAACTCTTGGACTCAGGTGATCCTCTTGCCTCAGTTTTTCATTTTTAGTAGAAATAGGGTCTTACTCTCACTTAGACTGTTCTCAAACTCCTGAGCTCAAGGGATCTGCTCACCTCGGCCTCCCAGAGTGCTAGGATTACAGGCGTGAGCACAGTGCCTGGCCCGGGAATCTGTATTTTGTTTGTTTTGTAGAGATGGTGTCTTGCTATGTTGCCCAGGCTGGAATTCAGTGGCTGTCCACCCGTGAAATCTCTCTCCTGATCAGCATGGGAATTTTAACCTGTTTCATTTCCAATCTGGGTCAGTTCAGTCCTCCTTAGGCAAGCTGCTATGTCCTGCCTCCAGGAGGTCACCATGTTGATGCTGAACTTAGAGCAGATACCTGCCTGGCATAGTGCCTAGAATCCCTGGACCCAAACAATCCTCCTGCCTCAGCCTCCTGAGTAGCTGAGTCTATAGAAATGCACTACCATGCCTGGCTGGCAATCTGAATTTTTTTTTTTTGAAGTTTCTCCAGATGATTCTTACATGCTACCAGGTTTGAGACTCAGTAATCTGAAAGAACATTTTAGAGTCTAGTTCCTGTATTTGCAAGAAGCCAGTCATGTGAGTGCCTTTCAGAAAGGCACGTGTATGGGTAGGACAGCAATGAGACCTGGCTGAGTTTTGGAAGCTGAGGCCCTGCTCCGTGCTGTATTCCACACACGGGGGGGAAAGAAGAAAAATAACACTCATTGAGAGTTTACCTTGTTCTGTCTGCATCTTCACATACAATTCTTCTTTTAATCTAAAATGATAGGGAGAAGTTGGAAGGGGAGTCAAACAGAGGAAAAAAAGAAGTGGTTCCCTATTTTTAGAGATAGGATCTTTTCCACTGCCCAGGCTGGAGTGCAGTGATACAATCACAGCTCACTACAGCTTTGAACTCCTGGGCTCCAGCAATCTTCCTGCCTAAACCACCCACATAGCTGGGCCTACAGGTGCCTGCCATCAGGTCTGGTTAATTTTTCTATTCTCTTGTAGAGACAGGGTCTTGGTATGTTACCCAGGCTGATCTCAAACTCTTGGCCCCAAGCCATCCCCTTTCCCGGGTCTCCCAAAGTGCTGGGATTAGAAGGATGAGCCACAGCTTTGGCAGGACCTGGGGCAGTGTGGAGGCCCACAACTGACCCAGCTCCTGCTGGCCACCAGGCCCCTCTCTCACCTGTGCCTTTGGTCAGTCTGGGCGCTAATTTGAACACCTGCCTGCCGTGCCCTAGAACGCTCTTCCACTGGCTCCAGAGAGACTCAGATATAGCAAACACTCCTTAGCACTCAAGGATCAGGAGTAGATCCTTTCGGGTACTATACCTCACTCACATGCTTCTTCAGATGAGGAAGCCACGGCTCTGAGACATTAAGTAACTTGCCTAAAATGCGCATAGCAAAGAAGTCACAAAGCTGAGATTTGTTTTTGACTCCCTGCTGTGATCTGAATGTTGGTGTCCCCTGAAGATTCATATGTTAAAACCTGATCACTAACCTGAGGGTGTTAGGAGGTGGGGTTCTGTGTGTGTGTGTGGGTGATTAGGTTGTGATGATGGAGCCCTAATGATGGGATCGGTGCTTTTATAAAAGAAGCACCTGCCTCTTCCATCAGGTGAGGACAATGCACAAGGATATGGGCCTCCACTAAACACTGAAACAGCCAGCACTCGATCTTAAACTTCCCAGCTTCCAGAACTATGAGAAATAAATTTCTGTTTAGGAGCTACCCAACTAAGATGGCAAACTAAGGCATCCCAGTCTGGTGCTCTTTTCCTTATACTAGTGATTCCTAATTTAAGCAAACCATGGGACCCATTGAGAGTGTGAGCAGCTATCTTGCTCATATCCTGAATAAACAGCCACACAAGGGTGTCAGGGCTTGTGCAGGATCCACCACTGAGGGCAATGGTCAGACGCTGGTTAACACGTTCTGCCTTATTCATGAGGGACCTGTTAGAGGAGCAGCAGCTTCACCTTCCCCCCAAAAAGAGTCTCTCAAAGACAAAGGCAACTGAAAAGAGCTGGTTTGTCATAGAGACGGGTCCCTGCGTCACAAGCCCAGGGGGACCCGGAAACCATCAAAAGCTAAGGCTGGGAAACCCCGCTTCCTGCTTCTGGCCTCAATTCCCCACCGCCATCACCACCATGACCACTAAAAGTAAGACCAAACCCAACACACGCCCTCCCTAAGTCATTCTCCCCGTGATCCACCTCCCTGCTTCCTGTTGATCTTGAAGGTTGTTTTATTTCACAGCCTCTGACTTCTGTTCACAGCCCACTGGGCACCTTCCCAGCTTGAGAGGAAACAGCATTTAAAAGAGAAAGGCAGAGAGAAGGTGGAAGGTGAGGAAACAGCGGGGCACTGAGGGCTGTCCTGTCTCTCCTCATCACCCCACCCTCCCCCCAGCGGGGCTGTCCCAGAGAACTCACCTGACCCATTCTACCCCCCAGGCTAGCCCAGACAACCCCAGGCTAGCCTGGACAAATGCCTGCTCATGGGGTTTGACAGCAGTACCCACTTTCCCCACAGTGGCTGTGGGGATATGCAAGGCACAATCTCTATCTGGAATTATTCAGTTGTAGGGGGTTGGAGAGGGGAGTCTGGGTTAAAGGACACCGGATCTTTGGGGACAGTTGATAAGAAATGTCCTTTGCCCCTCTCCATTGTCTTTTGGAAATCAAGGGCCAGAGGCTCAGTCTTCTGGTTCTGTCCCCAGACACTTCCAGCCATAATTTCCACCCTCCCAATAAGACTTAAACCCACCCTCTCCCAATCTCTTGGCCAACCTTTACGGCAGTGGTTCTCAACCTTCCTAATGTTACGACCCTTTAATATACTTCCTCATGTTGTGGTGACCCCCAACCATAAAATTATTTTTGTTGCTACTTCATAACTGTAATTTTGCTACTGTTATGAATCGTAATGTAAATATCTGATATGCAGGATGTATTTAGGTGACCCCTGTGAAAGGGTTGTTCGACCCCCAAAGGAGTCATGACCCACAGGTTGAGAACCCCTGCTTTATAGCATTTGTGTCTTTCTTGCTAGATTGTGGACTCTTGGAAGGGCACAGCCAATCTCTCAGTGACTGTTTAGAAATTAGCACAACTAATACATGTTTACTGTGGGGAAATATCAGAAAATTCAGATAGTGCCCCCACTACCTGTCTCACAAAAAGGGTAAAATTTAACCATGATGCCTTAGCTGGGACTGGTAACATTTTTGATCTTTCCATTTTCTTTTTTTCTTTTTTTTTTTTTTTTTTTGAGACGGAGCCTCAAGCTATCCCCCTGGGTAGAGTGCCATGGCATCACAGCTCATAGCAACCTCCAACTCCTGGGCTCAAGTGAGTCTCCTGCCTCCGCCTCCCAAGTAGCTGGGAACACAGGCGCCCTCCACAACGCCCAGCCATTTTTTGGTTGCAGCCATCATTGTTGTTTGGCGGGCCCAGGCTGGGGATTCGAACCTGCCACCTTGGGTGTACTTGGCTGGCGCCTTAGCCGCTTGAGCCACAGGTGCCAAGCCTGATCTTTCCATTTTCTAAGGCAGAAGCACACACTGAACAATGACATCAAATACTCTATTTTGAGTCTATTACTCCCGTTTTGCCTACTCAATCTTAAAACACTTCCATAGCAATAGTTTGTACCACTGACAATCACGGGCAGAGTATTCTGTGAATTGTGTGACCATGTTCTCAACTATAGCCATCTATTACTGAGTGTTTAGGTTATGTCATTTTATCGAGATAGAATTCACAAAAAAATCCACCCTATTCCAGTGTACAACTCAGTGGTTTTTACTACATTTACAGAGTTCTGGAACCATTACTTCTAATTTTATTTATTTATTTTTGAGACAGAGTCTCACTTCCTTGTCCTCAGTAGAGTGCTGTGATGTCATAGCTCACTGCAACCTCAAACTCTTGGGCTCAAGTGATTCTCGTTGCTCAGCCTCCCAAGTAGCTGGGACTACAGGCACCTGCCACAACACCTGGCTATTTTTTTTTTTTTTTTTTTTTAGAGATGGGTTCTTGCTCTTGCTCAGGCTGGTCTCAAACCCATGAGCTCAGGTGATCCTCCCACCTTGGTCTCCCAGAGTGCTGGGATTACAGGCGTGAGCCACCAGGCCGGACCACTTCTAATTTGAGAACATTTTCATCCCCTGCAAGGAAACCCTCATGCCACAGGTGGCACTTTGCCACACCTAAGCCCTGGGAACCTCTTGTCTTCTGTTTTTATGGATCTTCCTGTTCTTGACATTCCATAGTAATTAAATCATACAAGATACGGCTTCTTTCACTTAGCACGGTGATTTTGAGGCTCACGGTGTTGTGGCCTGTGTGAGTACTTCACTCCTACACGTGGCCAAGTGGGATTCCACTGCACGTATGGGCCCTGGGGTGTCCATCCATCCATGTCAGTTGATGGGCATTTGGTTTGTCTCCACTTTTGGCTATTGTGAATAATGCTGCTGTGAACACTTGTGTGGAGACTTCCCTGTAGACATACATTTTCATTTCTCTTGTGTATACACCCAGCAGTAGAATTTCTGGGTCATACGGTAACTCTGTGTTTAACTTTTTTTCTTGAAGCTTATATGTTTAACTTTTTGAAGAGCTGCCAAACTGTTTTCCAACAGGGTTGCACCATTTTACATTCCCATTAGCAATGTATGGAGACTCAAATTTCTCTACATTCTTGTCAACAGTTATAATTGTCCACCAGTTAATGTTTAATTCCAGACAGCATGCAGACCTGTCCCTTCATTACAGGAACTGTGGAATCTGTGTTTGTCGGGTGGATCATGCACTTACCCTGAAAAGAAACTTTTTGCATCTCAAATTCATTTCCTATATACTTTGTCTCCTAAAACACCAAACTAGATCCAGCCTCCACGCTTGGAGTAGGGCAGGCTTCGTGGAGGAGGCATCTGAGCCGGGAGCAGCTGTGACCAGAGAGCACAGAATTTGGAGGATGACTGAAGTAGAGATGAATTCTGTTGTAAGCACTTGAAACTTGTTTTTATCACCTGTTAAGTGGGGGTGATAATAGCATCTGCCTCATGAGATAATGCAAATAAAATGCGTAGCACAGTGTCTAGCACAGAGCAGAGTAAGGACATGTCAAGTCAAGCTGAGGAAACAGCACGTGTGATGCCATAGGCATCCAGGTCACCAATGGATTCCTTGCCTGAGAAGGAAGTTGGATTTCATCTCTCTTAACTCATAGGCAACTAAGCAGGGAGGGACAGAACCATTATTTGCATTTTAAAGAGCTCCCTCTCCAGGAGCAGTGCAGGGAGGCTGGACTAAAAGAGGGAGACAGGAGATCAGTAAGGTGGGAAATGAGGGGCTTAAACTAGGGTGGTGACCATGGGGACACAAAAGGTTTAAGGAGGCCGTGTCAATGGCAGAAGGTGGCTGCGTGGCTTCCGAGTTATGATCTGCCAGTTCCCTGAGGACCTGCCAGGGAGGCAGGGCAGATGTCCCACCTCACTAAATCCTTACAACTCTGCAAGGAGGCACCCACTTTCTCAGCCACAGAGCGAGAAACTGAGGCTCAAAGGAAGTGACTCAAACTCATAAACAGCAAGGATAAAATTCAACTCCCGGCTTGCCTGTTTGTTTTCCTCTTGGTGTCTCCCTGGGAAGGACTTAGCAGCAGGGGAAAGCCTGGGCTGTACTGGGAAAGGGAGGGAGACCGGGAGAAGGCAACTCCTCGTCATGACAGCCTTGGGTTGACCTGCAGGTTAGAGCTCAGGGGAGCAGGCTGAGGCCTGGAATTGTTCTCCAAAAAGCCAACACAAAAGTGTAGAAGTGAAAGAATTTGTGCCACAGGAGTTGGGATGTCTCAGCCGCTCCGTTCCTCAGTGCAGGGTACAGCTTTGGAAACAGAAGTAGGTTAGACAAAGACAATGACCCACAGCCAGCCCCCGCTAGGGGTGAGGGTGGTACATGGGCCCAGGCAGAGAGCAGGAAGCTTCCTTTTTCCTTCCTGGCCCCAATCCGATGATGATGCTCCAGGTTTGGGGCCACACTGGGGGGTCGCGGTGCTGCTGGCTGAGCCAGGCTCTCCCTAGCAGCCTTAGGCCTGCCCCTGAGCTCTGCCGTCAGCAGGGCTGTGGAGATCCTGGCCCCTTGCAGGAAAAATGAACACTCATACTTGTGTGGAGCTGTCCCACTGCCTCCCTCACAGGAGCAGGTGAGTGGAGAGACAGCGTGGAGATGGTGTGAGAGCCTCCCACGAGTTGGGAGTTTGTGACGTCCCCTGGTGCCTGGGGGAGCCTCCCCTCCATGGCCCCTTCATGTGCACATTAGTCTTTGTCCACCGGGCCCTGCTCACTTGTGGGGACGTGGCAGACTGCCATCTGGTCTCCTCCCAAGACCCTCCTCCCACCATCTCTCCCATGCCTCAGCCTGCCTTGTCCCCACGACCCCCCTCCTTCCCTGCCCAAAGTCTTTATCCGTGTTTACTCTCTGTCAATTAGGCGGCCTCAATACCCTGCACACGGAAAGCCAGCCGAGCGTGGCAAGCCCCCGCCCCCGCCCCACGTCTCTCTCCCCTGTGGGTTGGGAGAGTGGAAGGAGAAAGAGAGGCAGTCTCCCTCCAGAAAGGGTGGGCACGGCCTGGTCTCCACAGGTGGCTCTCTCACTTCGTTTCCTTCCCAGGTCAAGGCTAGAGCTCCTGGGTGGAGGTCAGAGCGAGGCGGGGTGGCGGCAAGCAGGTGCCCGCCAGTGAGGCCGTGGGCGGGGAGGTCAGAGGTGTGGGGTGTGGCTGTCATGGGACACATGTTCCCTGACTGACTCAGGGCCTGGCTCAGTTAACCTTTCTGGTTGTAAGTGTTCTGGGCCACCAGCCGGTGTGTCTGGGGACTCCTGCCCAAATGAGGGCCTAGCTCAGCCACAGCTCTCTGGCTATTCCAAGGCCTCCCTTCATGCAGGAGGAAGAGGGAGAGAAAGAACAAATGTGGAAGAGGAGGGGGACAGTGGAGAAGAGGTGGAGTGGGGCTGGGGACAGAGGGCAGTCGCAGGAGGAGCTCACACGCCCTTCAGTGACATCAGGACGCCTGGCGAGGGCCAGCTCCAGCGCCAGGCACTTGACTCACACTTGTTTCACCCCCAGCATCAACCCTCACAGGAAGATAATGCCTGTTCTCTTTACAGCTGAGAAAACTAAGGCCGGAGAAAAAGTTTGCCTGAGGTCACTCAGTTGACCTGGCAGAGCTTCCAGCCCCAAAGCGGCCTTGCTTTCTTGTCTCCCCTCAGTCCGGAGTTGTCTGTCAGCCGGATCACAGCCCAGTGCCTTGACACCGTGCTGGGACCCACGCAGTCCAATTCCAAACACAAGGTCTGTTCTGGAAAAGCCTGTCTCTCCGCAGGGATCATGAGATCTGTCCTAACAGCTTCCTGGGGTGAGAGGGCCCAGCCTCCACCCCTGGGGAGGAGGGCAGAGCAGAGGCACAGAAGGGCCATGTGGGGGGCCACACTCACGGAGAAAAGGAGAGACACAGGGGCTCAAAGGTTTCAGGGGTGGGAGCACCAGCCTTTGCACTCTGACACCCATCACTGGTTCCCAGTTTGGGCAACTGTTTAGTATCCATGTGCCTTCGGTTCCTCACTGGGTGGCTGACAATGGTCCTGCTTCCTGGGGTGTCCCAGGAGGGCAAAGGCCCAGGTGAGGCATCCGGAGCCCTGCCTTAGACGGGGCAGGTGCACCACCCACCTTTCTACCATTCGGCTGACCTCTCCCAGGGCCGCAGGGCTGGAGAGCTCCTCCTCTCCACTCGCAGTGTCCTCCAGGCAGGATGGGGCCTGACTCCCTTTGTTCATCAGTATCAAATGTCCTGGTGCCTTCCAAGTGAGGGATCAACCCCAGTGACCAAGACAGGAAGAATTCAAGTGTAACTGCTAGCCTGTTTGGCAGGATGAAGGTTTGAGGAGAAGGGGGACAGCCAGCAGCTAGTTGTGGGCTTGCTTCCTCCCAGAGTCCCTGTGTGGCAGGCAGCAGTGACTGATCCACCCCACACAGGCCCTGCTTGGAGGGCAGCCTGTCCCACACACTTGCTCCTGCATCCTCGCAGGCCAAGACCCGGTCCTTCACTGTGAGCTCACAACAAGGCGCTCTGACATCCTTTCCTCAGAAAGGGGGTTGAGCACAGAGAGAAGGGCGGAGGCCAGGCCAGCTGGGGTGGGAGCTGCACCGGGCTTCCCACACACAACCACACCCAGAGAAGAAAGCCCTGCTGTGTGAGGGATCATCACCCTTGGCAATCAAGCCGTGCTGGAGGTCTCAGGGCCTTCCCTCAGAGTTGTGCATCGCAGTATTCTAGCTACAGGTGGGTGCGCTTCTGAAGAGCAATCCCAGCAAGTTGACGTCCTTCATCCTTCCCACTTGATCAGGATGTTCTGAAGTGTCTGGCAGGCTGGAGCCCTGACGATGGCTCAGCTAACCCGCTTCTTACTTCAGCTCTGGTTCCCATAACACTGGTTCCTCAAACTTTCAACCTAAGAAAAAATCTCCGAGGAAATGTGACTTGGGAGCTGAATGTGCCAGTGACGCAGAACCCCAGCCATCCTTCAGGTATGAGCTCTCAGGAAGGTGTTGATGAGACAATCTGTCGCAAAGTTTGTTTTCCAATTGTGGACTGGCTGATGCTGAGAGGGAGAGGCACGTTCTCTGTCACCCCAAAGAGCTGGTCCTGCCCTGAGTCAGGCTCCCTCTGACAAGGACAGCCAGCTACCTCCTGAGGAAAACATCCATGTGACAACTGACAGCAGGGGGAGCAGGGTGGGGAAATCTATACTTGGGAGAGGGCAGAGTGGCAGGTGGCCCTTATCAGGGCCCTGAAGTCCAGCACGGCACCCGCACCTGGCAGATGGGCTTTCCTGCCTCCACCCTGCTGGGCTTGGCTCAGTCCCCACAGAGGGTTTTGCCTTCACCCACCACTGAACTCAGTGTCATCCTGCTCCACTGACCTCACTGGCCTCCAGGCCACAGCCAGAGCAATGGCCAGAGGAGTTGGCCGGCTTTCAAAGTCAGGGGGCAGAAGAGATATGGCCTGGCCTGGGCAAATACTGGCAATGGCAGAAGGCAGGGAGGAGCGTCTACAGGAAGTTAACACCCGTGTTCTTCCAGAACGTCTAGAAACAAATTAAACAGTTTTGTCAGAACTCATTCAACTTGGGGTATCAATCACATTTCTCCCCGGTGGCAAAATGGCTATGGTTCAGATAATTCAAGGTAGCAACTACTTGAATGCCTTCCACTTCTGTGGAGGTAGGGTGATGGTGCAGCTGTGACCTCAGGCTGGTCTGTGGGTGACACACTGCTCTGACACTATGCACCTTGAACAAGGTAGACCTCCTCAGAGCCTCACTTTCCTCAACTGCAAAGCTGGGAATACGTTTCAAATTTTTTATCTCATGGCGCACTTGAACCTATAGTTAAACCACCACAGCACACTTAAATTATGTTGATCAAATAAAGAGTTAAAAAAAGAATATAAGGGGCAGTGCCTGTGGCTTAGTGGGTAGGGCACCAGCCCCATATACCAAGGGTGGCGGGTTCAAACCCTGCACCGGCCAAACAGCAACAAAAAAACAGCCGGGCATTGTGGCAGGCACCTGTAGTCCCAGCTACTCTGGAGGCTGAGGCAAGAGAATTGCTTAAGCCCAGGAGTTGGAGGTTGCTGTGAGCTGTGACTCCATGGCACTCTACTGAGGGTGACAAACTGAGACTCTGTCTCAAAAAAAAAAAAAGTATATATATACATATATATATGTATATATATACTGTGCTTTGAGCTTCTTTTGAAAATAATTTAATGATCCTCAAAAATTTTCACGGCTCACTTAAAGGCTCTCTCTGTCATGGCATACCAGTTGAAAAATCACTGAATTATAGAGGTGCTCAGCAAATTGCCCCTTTCTATAAAACCATTTTCCCTTCATTTCTTTTCTTTTCTTTTTTTTTTTTTTTTGCAGTTTTTGGCCGGGGCTGGGTTTGAACCCATCACCTGCGGCATATGGGGCCAGCACCCTCCTCTTTTGAACCACAGGTGATGCCCTCCCTCCATTTCTCATTGCGTATACCTTCTCACTTGATTAATTTGGGATTAATCAACGGATGGATCCTTTGTTTTGCAAAACAACTGCAGGCAGATTCCCAGCTACTCCTCTCTTCCAAAGGTGGAACTGATGTCCCTCCCCCTTGAATACTGGTGGGACTTAGTGACTTGCTTCCCATGACCAGAATGTGGTAGAAGTGAAGATGTGTGTCTTCTGAGGCCAGGTCATGAAGAGGGTTGTGGTATCTGCTTTGTTCTCTCATGTGTTGTCTGCTCTGGGGCCACCCTATCTTGAGGACATGAAATAGCCTGAGAAGTCTCCTACCAAACGCCAGCACCAACTTGCCAGTCTTGGAAGATCCTCCAGTCCCGGTCAAACTTTCAGATGACACAGTTCTGGTCATCGTCTTTTTGTGTGTGTGACAGACTCTTAAGCTATTGCCCTGGGTAGTGCACTGTGGCATCATAGCTCACAGCAACCTTGAACTCCTGGGCTTAAGCAATTCTCTTGCATCAGCCTCCCAAGTAGCTGGGACTAAAGGCACCCACCACAACGTCAGCTATTTTTTGGTTGCAGTTGTCATTGTTGCTTGGAAGGGCCAGGCCAGATTCAAACCCGCTAGCTCTGGTGTATGTGGCTGGCGCCTTAGCCACTTGAGCTACAGGCACTGAGCCCTGGTCATCATCTTAACTGCAGCCTCTTGAGTACTCTGACCCAGAATGTTCCTGAATTTCTGATCCAAAGAAACTATGAGATATATTAAATGTATATTGTTGTTTTAAGCTCTGGAGTGATTCAATATATGAGTAGACTAATTAGAAAACTAACACATACCCCACTGCCTACCCAAAAGGTTTTGAAATTGCATGTAGGTAACAGAATCCCCATCAACTACAGGGAAAGCGATTAGAATGAGATTTCAAAGATGTGAGTGAAGTGGGGAGTCTGACTATCAGAAAACCTGGTTGAAGACAAAACGTAGCTCCAGGCTCCTTGGAAGTCAGAGCAAAAATGGAAAGTTGATGGGTCCCTAAAACTAGGAATATATATATATATTTTTTTTTTTTTGGTGATGGTGGTGGTGGCTCTGAATGAGGACATGCATTTGACCTGTGAACCTCTAGATAAAAAGTATCACAGAGTATGATGAACGGCATCCTGAAGACATTCTACCTACTATAAATCAGACCATACATCTGAAGTGGTGAATGTAGCAGTGCATCACTTATAATGATGCCCTTCAGGACTCCTGGCATTGTAAAAATAGAAAAAAATAATAATATATATATATATACACACACACACTGTCTTTAAAAAGTTTAACTTTAATATATGCATTAGATTAAAAAGAGTGAAAAGCGTTTTATAGTAAAAAGCCTCCATGCTACCCACTCCCTGAAGGCCAGTTCTCTTCCCTTGGACAACACTGTGAGACTGATTTCTGGTTTAAACTTCCAGGGGTATTTTATACACACACAAGAAAGTAACATAAATTGTTTGCCCCCTTCGTTACACAGATGGTAGCATCCTATAGACGTTGTTCCGTAGTATGCTTTGAATTATTCCCTATCAATATGACTTCAAATAACATCTTTCCCTAATTATCACATTTTTGATTTTCTGAGTTTCTAATATTTCATTGTTCAACACTTGGGAAATACCATAAAAAAGAGTCAGGAAAAGAAAAAGCACCTGTAATCCCACCACCAAGAAATCACCATTGCTGAGTCCATGCTGTTTGAGTGTGCTCTGTCCTATCTCCTCCTTACGACCATGAATGTATTATGTTTAATTTTCAACATGGAATTGGCACCAAGCTGTAGAAAGAATCTGATTTTCTGGATTTCTTCCTCATTTATTTTTACACACTCCCCTCTGCCCCAACATCGTATTGTGAGTATATGCTGGTTTTTCTTAAGAAGCATGTTTGTTTTCTTAATGTTCTGCCAGCCTGAAAGTGACATGAGCCTGCCTTTTATGGGTCTGCTCTAGACAGCTATGAGAACAGCTTAAACTAACCTCTGTCATCAGAGTATTCCCAAGATGGAAAAGTGAAATTGTGAAGCATCACTTAAGCTTGTTCAGAAAAGATGTTTTTAGATTTCCAAGATGAAAGAGTTGGGGCCACAAAACCTACAGATGACCAACTATCTGTGTCAGGGCACTCCCCTTTCAGGGGCAAAGAGAGATGGGAAATGTAGTCTTTTCCAGCCCAAAAGGGAACTGTTGCTTCCTCTGAACGTGTCTTAGAGCCACACTGACTTGCCTGCCTAACTCCTACAGGATTCTCTAGGAAGCTGTCTTAGGTCTAGGCCAGTGTTTTTCAACCATTTTTATTTCCTGGCACACTCAAAACTCTAGTTAAATTTCCCTGGCAAACTTAAATTATGTTGATCAAAAAAAAAAAAAGAAGAATACACAAAAGAATATACTTACTGTGCTTTGAAATTCTTTTGAAAGTAATTTAATTACTGATTTTTAAACATTTTCGAGGCATACCTAAGATCCTCTCAAGGCATATCATGGCACACTGGCTGAAAATCACTGGTCTAGGCCAGTGGTTCTCAACTGTATTAAACTGTATCAAAGGGTGCAGCATTAGGAAGGTTGAGAACCACTGGTCTAGGCATTCTCAATGGAGGTTGAGAATGGAGGTTCTCCATTGGAGGTTACTCCTCTGGTTTATCCTTGGCCTGGGAGGAATCAACACAATAATTTTTCATCTATCACCTTCCCCGGGCACAAACTATACTTCCCCTAAGTAAGGTTTCTTACTAGAAAAGGCAAATTACATAGTTATCTGTTCATTACACATCCCCCATCCTCCTCTTTTAAAACTGGAAACATGGTCATAGTTGTGCAAAGAATTCTAGGAAGAAAGGCAACATTTCAAATGGGTAACAGTGAGAGAGATAAATGAGCAGTTGTTCAATCTTTCTCTTAATGTCCATTATCTTAGCAGATCGGGGAGACCAAAGAAAGTGATAACACTAACAATTCCAACATTAACTGAGGGCTTAGGGATACTGGGCTCCATGCCAAGTTTTTTGTATGTTATAATCTCACTTAACTCTTCTAACAATCCCAAGAGGTTCATCCAATTATTACACCCATTTATACAGAAAGGTGAGGAGCCAGGAATCAAACTCAGGTGTCTTGATGACTCCAGAGCATAAGCTCTTAACTGTTAGGACTCTAATGCCCTATTATTGGACAAGAAAAAGAAGGGATATGAACAATTTCAAAATTCAGAGTATTACTGGCGTAACTGCTTAATAAGATAAAATGTAACATTGACACTATGTGCCATAGCTATGTATTCTATCATCAGGCTGACAGAGTGGAAAACGTGAACCCAGTATAATGTAACGGTTTATTAACTGATGTCTGCAGTCAGTTCCACGTTACATTATGATGATGGATAAGACAGCAGTTTATTTGGGGGATTCAAACACACCAGAAGTATAGACTGTCAAATCTGATCACTTAGGTTTGAACCCCAGTGTTGGCACTTACTAATCGTGTGAGCTTGAATAACTTCTCTAAGCTTTAGTTTCCTCATCCGTAAAATGGGAGATAATAATTATCTACCACAGAGGTTGTTGTATTATATTAACGTTACATATAACGTTATATTGTATTAATCCATTTAAAGTAGTTAGTGCTCAGTAAATTCTAGCTTTTACATTTACCCACAGGTTCTAATGTGTTAATAACCTCAACCAATGACAGCAGCCTTCAGTTAAACAAACATGTGCTGAAGATCCAATAGGTGATACGTGAATTTAAGAACCACAGCACTATGGCTCATACCTGTAATCCCAGCACTCTGAGAGGCTGAGGCGGACGGATCACCTGAGCTCATGAGTTCGAGACCAGCCTCAGCTAGAGCGAGATCCCTGTCTCTAAAAATAGCTGGGTGTTATGGCAGGAGCCTGTAGTCCCAGCTACTCAGGGGGCTGAGGCAAGAGAATTGCTTGAGCCCAAGAGTCTGAGGTTGCTGAGAGCTGTGACACCACTGAGGTGTTAAAGGACAACAAAGTGAGACTCTGTCTCAAAAGAAAAAAAAAAAGAATCACAGTGCCAACGTAGTCACCCTGCTGCTGTTCCTTTTGTTAGCATACCTGTAGCCGGATTTGCTAAGAAGACTAGCACCCAGTCTTCTATACTCTGCACATCAGCAAGGCTGTCCCTGCCTACCTAACCCAAATACACAGGACGCTTGCTCCAGTAGCCCCTCTCTCCTCTGAATTAGTGAATGTCAGTGGGGCTGCCCAGGCAATTTGCCCTGGGGCTAAACTTCTCAGTTAAAAGCCACGCTAGCCCAGAGAGAAACAGGTTGGGGAAGGCTTCTCTGACATTGCTGCAAGTTCTAATACCTGATTTTCCTGCCAGCTTTGAGAAGGCTGCAGTCAGTGAATAACCTGGCTTACCAGTGAGAAACAGACCTAAGAGTCTGAAGCGTGAATCTTCTACTTACTGGGTGGTAAAATGAGTTAAGTTCCTTAGCCTCTGTCTAAACCTGCTTCCCATCACTGGAAATAACCCTACAGTGTAGGATCGAGGATTAAACAAGATAATGTAACAAAAGCTTGTAGTAGGCTTGGCGCCTGTAGCAGAGTGGTTATGGTGCCAGCCACATATACCGAGGCTGATGGGTTCAAACCCAGCCCAGGCCCGCTAAGCAACAATGACAATTGCAACAGAAAAACAGCCGGGCATTGTGGCGGGCGCCTGTAGTCCCAGCTACTTGGGAGGCTGAGGCAAGAGAATTACTTAAGCCCAAGAGTTTGAGGTTGCTGTGAGCTGTGATGCCACAGCACTCTACTGAGGGTGACATAGTGAAACTATCTCAACAACAACAACAAAAGCATAGAGTATACTGCCTACAAATAATAATACATACATAGCTATAAATGGTAGCTATGTATTATTACTTGCCTTATAGGTTAGACCAATGGTCCCAGGTAGAATTTTCACCCTAAGCCACTTCCTGACTTGCATATTTAAGACATCTAAGAACATCTTTTTGCCATGTACCTGTTCTTAACATGTCATCAACATGAATAGTATCGTCCATCATGAGCAACAAAAATGCAGAATTGACTTTTGGCCAAGCAGGATAAAGAACAAAAGGATGAACAAGGTACAGTCCCTGCTTCCCAGTCTAGTGGGAGAGACAGATACACAACCAACAATATTAACTTAAGACAGGCTACGTATGATCCTGAAGCACCATCAGAGTTTGGTAAAGGAAGAGGTCATTTTGATGACAGAAAACATCTTGCAGTGGGTCCAGGTGGAGAAGGAAGGGTGCCTGGAGGGCTAGGAAGGCACCAGGGAGGGGCAGCCCTCTGCCAGGCACCCAGGTTAGGGCACGTAAGTGGAAAAGAGGCCCTGCATGCCAAGAGGCAGGGTCGGGTGCCTTCCAGACAACTGCAGGAGTGCAGGACTAGAGTACAGTGCGTTCCTGGGGGACCAAGCACCCAGCAGCAGCTGGAGGAGTGAGCCGAAAGGTCATTGTTATTTTGACAAGACAAAGAAAGGCCCATGACTGGCTCAGTGGCAAAGCCTATTGCTATAAGTGGGCAGTTATGGAGGACAAGCTATCTGGAATCAAGGCTGTTTTGTTGGTATGAAAAGCATAGCCTCATTTCTTACAGGAAGAGGAAACACAGACTACTGGTTGGTTCCCTTCTATCTAATTAGCGCTCTCAAGGAGCTTATAGGAGCATCCAGGAAGGGATGGGAAACAGCCATTGTCAGAGCTGAGTTTTTCTGTAGTGAAACTGTGCCTCCAGACAGTGAAAGTTAGTCTGCAAGGAATCCAGGTCAACTTTACAACCAGGACTTGACCTTTCTCAGTGATCCCAGGTAGGGTCTGGTATAAAATACTAATAACCCATTCCCACCACCTTACAGACTCTTACACGGCTGCGTCTTGTTGTCACGCAGGCTGTTTCCACGGTGAGAGCCACGTCAGACCCCTTCCCATCTCTAGTTCCTCTTCCCAACAGTCAGGGCCCCCTGACCAGCTCACCTGGCTGTGGTGTCCAGGACTAGTACTAAGGAAGCCTGAGGAACTGAGGTAACTCTAGCTCAAGGCTCTGAGATTCACTCAGCATCAAGCCAAACCTGTCACCAGGCCGGTCATGACCTCGTCTTGGCTCTGAGCACTGCCTGGTTCCTGGGATTCTGAACCGTATTGTGGACCTCAGCTCCGATAACAGGATCCACATCTGTCATGCTCCTTCCATCTGAGTTTCTGTCTGGAACTGCTAAGTACACTCAGGCCCCTGAGTCTGAGGTCCTGTCTTGGTCTTGCCATTACCCCACAGGAAGGGGAGGAAGTGCTGCTCTTGAAGCTCAGCTGTGGCTGGGGCCCCTCACGGGCCCCGGGACTTCTGCAGTCTTGCCAGCCTGCTCCAGATTCCTGAAGGGGACTTACACTGCCCTGCTGCAGACCACTTGACCAGGCTGTGCTTTGGGTTAACTGCCGCGTCCTCTGGGGTCCAGGCTTCACCTGCTGGGCTGGACTTCCTATTAGCTCCAGCTCAAGCTGGTCCCCCTTGTCTGACTTTGCTCAGTGAGTGGGAAGAATTCCAGAACCTGCCCCACCCAGTCTGCCCTGTTCCTCTGCAGTTAATTAAGCTCAGCTTGACTTTGGCAAGTATATGTACGTGTTCTCTTGCTCAACATCAACCTAAAGGTCAACATGGAGGCACGGCCATCCCTGTATTACAGAACAATGTCACATACGTGGCTCTAAAGTATAAAGCTCTAAAAATAGTTTAAGAACAAAACATCTCAATCGCCACACAATATATTTTAAACTAAATAACTTAAAAGGCTTAACACACCCAAACATCCGGGTGTAGTGGGAGCCTCACCCTGCCCTCCACCCCCGCCGTGGACCTGTAGATAATATTTGGGATACATTCTTAGTTGTCTTAGTAGCCTCGAATGACCTTTATTTCAGTTGAAACAATTGAAGCCAACATTTCTAAAATAGAAATCAAGTAGGAAGTAATGTTTAACCTTAACTTGTCAGTCCAGTAAACACCTTTGGAAGAGTGTGCCTGTGCCTGCCAACAAGTCGGCTGTATCTACTTGCTCTCTCATAAAATGAAGAGGTCATCTATTTTGAAGTCAAAGTCTATCAAACCAGTCACCACTGAAATCCAGGCCCTAGAGAGTATTACTCAACAGGAAAGGGATGAGTTATAGAGCACAACACTTACTTCCTCCATAGCTCTTGCTTAGCGAGAATCTTCAGAAACTCCTGGGTTTGGAGTAAAATGATTAGTTTAAATCCTGATTGTCTATGAAGGACAATGCGCTTACTTTAAGGACAAACACTTAACTAGCAAACCATCAGAATGGCTCTAGCAGCATTGTAGCTCCAAGTACAGGCTGGGGCTGTCACTACTTTCTTTTATTTTGAGACAGAGCCTCAAGCTGTCACCCTGGGTAGAGTGATGTGGCATCACAGCTCACA
>CAUYQV010109238.1:0-13959 GCA_963574575.1 Galagoides demidoff
GGGTGCCTGTGGTCCCAGCTAATTGGGAGGCGGAGGCAGGAGACTCGCTTGAGCCCAGGAGTTGGAGGTTGCTATGAGCTGTGATGCCATGGCACTGTACCCAGGGGGATAGCTTGAGGCTCCGTCTCAAAAAAAAAAAAATGATCAAACTAGCCTACTGACCAAAAACACCAAAAAAAAAAAAAAAAAAAAAAGTAGAAATAAATCACCAATATCAGGATTGAAAGAGGCAGACAAAAGGGATATTGGGGAGTTATGGTTTAATGGGTACAGAGTTTCAGTTTTGCAAAATGAAATAAATTCTGGAAACAGATGATGGTGCTAATTGCATAGCACTATCAATATGCTTGAACTGAACACTTAAAAATGGCTAAGATGGTAAATTTTTTATGTTACATATATTTTGCCACACTTGAAAAATAAATATTTTTTAAAGGTAATCAATGGGTGTTATCAGTACCACCAAAGCAGACGGCTTAAAGGAGGGTGTCCAATATTATTTTTCTCTGCCACACATTGGAAGAATAAGAGTTGTCTTGGGCCACACATGGCCACACATGTAAACACTTACAAAAGCTGATTAGAAAAAAAAAATAGGTCCATGTTACTATGGGACCTATTAATATTTACATGTCATAAAAATAGGTCCATCTTTTTGTGATATCCAACACCACAGATAAGCAAAAAAGGTCCTCACAAAATCAGAATGCAGCAGCCTCCAGACAGCAAGTTAGATACTCCTACTACCCACAAATGCTGCTAACACTTGTCCTGCAAGTCCTGGAATTTCCTATGTCTATGGGCCTATTCACCTGAAATTCCTGGGCGGAGGCACCTGGTAAAGTAGGTGCCTCTCCTGGAATTTTATCATGTAAGTCTCAGCTTCATGATGTATACAGACAAGTCTGGGAGTGTTTCTGCCTGAGGCATTAGTTCTCTGTGACATAGACCAATTTGTGCAACTATACACCTTTCTTGGGACAATTATCTCAGTAGCCTAGATGACTATCTCTTCCCCAAGGTCCAGAGCTGAAGAGGATGGCACCCTTCTTCAGCATGGCTTTTGACCCAGCCACATAGCTTCTGACAAAGGTCTGTGATCCAAAGCCTGAGCAATAAAAAGACATTTTCTTTTCTTTTCTTTTTTTTTTTTTTGAGACAGAGCCTCAAGCTATTCCCCTGGGTAGAGTGCTATGGCATCACAGCTCACAGCAACCTCCAACTCCTGGGCTCAAGCGAGTCTCCTGCCTCAGCCTCCCAAGTAACTGGGACTATGGGCGCCCGCCAAAACGCCCGGCCATTTTTTTTGGTTGCAGCCATCATTGTTGTTTGGCGGCCGGGGCTGGGGATTCGAACCTGCCACCTTAGGTGTATGTGGCTGGAGCCTTAGCTGCTTGAGCCACAGGCGCTGAGCCTAAAAAGACATTTTCAAACACCTTTAATGGGAAAACCCAGGTCTAAATAGACCAGACCTCATGGGTCTTTTTTCTGTAAGAAACAAAAATTCCCATCTTTCCTTATTGCCCATATTTTCTGTCTTCCCTTTGAGTACCTCCTCACTCAAATTTCTGCATCAGAGACAGTCATCAGGCAATAGGGAAAACAAAGGGAAGTTGGTCAGTTTCCCTGGCTTTCCACTTACTCCAAATTGAGCTTAATTCAAAGAGAGATCTCCTTCAAAGTTGATATGATTTAAGGATTCCTCTCTCGGCTCAGTGCCTGTGGCTCAAGTGGCTAAGGTGCCAGCCACATACACTGAAGGTGGTGGGTTCAAATCCAGCCCGGCCGCCAAACAACAATGATGGCTGCAACCGAAAAAAAAAATAGTCAGGCATTGTGGTGGGCACCTGTGGTCCCAGCAACTTGGGAGGCAGAGGTAGGAGACTCGCTTGAGCCCAGGAGTTGGAGGTTGCTGTGAGCTATGCCATAGCACTCTACCCAGGGGGACAGCTTGAGGCTCTGTCTCAAAAAAAAAAAAATTCCTCTCTCTGCGGGCCATCTTTTATTCTTTAAAAAAAATTAGGTTGTGGGCAGTGCCTGTGGCTCAGTGAGTAGGGCGCCAGCCGCACATACCGAGGGTGGCAGGTTCTAACCCCACCCCAGCCAAACTGCAACAAAAAACTAGCCGGGCGTTGTGGTGGGTGCCTGTAGTCCCAGCTACTTGGGAGGCTGAGGCAAGAGAATCACCTAAGCCCAAGGGCTGCAGGTTGCTGTGAACTATGATGCCACAGCACTCTACCAAGGGTGACAAAGTGAGACTCTGTCTCTAAAAAACAAAACAAAACAAAGCAAAACAAACAACAACAACAAAACATTAAGTTGTTGTCAAGGTTGGGGGATGTTGTTAGGGCTTGCAAGTCTATGAGAAACAAACAACTCCAGTGCTATATAAACCCTTCCACTAGGGAGGGAAAGAATGAGTTTCCAACACTTTCTGTAGAAAGTTGTCATAATATTGGTACCAGAACTCAACAAGGAGACTTTAATTGGGTAAGCTGTATGATTATGTTTTAGGAATCCATTAAGTAACAGAAAGGAGAAAAATAGATTTATTTCACTTTTTACATTTTAAAAAATTTTTATTGAGGCGAATAAAAAGTAGATTTCTAAAAATCTCCTGGAAATCGGGTAACTAATAAAAAGCACTTAATAGAAGAGTTGAAAGAACAAGTTGAGCAAATCTCCCAGAAAGCAGAATAAATAGAAAAAAAGAGTGGGACAATATAAAAATTAAGTGTCAATAAAGGAAGTCTAGAATTAGATTAGGAAAGTTTCTGGATACTGAGAACAGAGGAAAAGGCAAAGAAAATTATCAAAGAAATGATGCAAGAATGTTCCTTTAAAAAAGGACCTGAGGGCGGTGCCTGTGGCTCAGTGAGTAGGGCACTGGCCCCATATACTGAGGGTGGCAGGTTCAAACTCGGCCCTGGTCAAATTGCAACAAAAAAAAATAGCTGGGTGTTGTGGCAGGCACCTGTGGTCCTAGCTACTTGGGAGGCTGAGGCAAGAGAATCGCCTAAGCCTAAGAGCTGGAAGTTGCTGTGAGCTGTGACGTCACAACACTCTACTGAGGGCAACAAAGTGAGACTCCGTCTCTAAAAAAAAAAGGACCTGAGAATCCAACCCAGAAGAATAAAGGAAGATTACTGTAAAATTTCAGATACCAATAAAAGATAAAAATAAATAGTAAAACCTTAAAAAATAAGAAGACAAAAAAACAATAAAATATGTTCAGGAAATCTAAACAGACAAGAATATAAGAAGTCTGACAATTAAATTTGTGACCTCATCCTAGAAAAAATGCTGCATACCTCATTGCTGAATATCTCTATGCTCACCTTTGGAGTACTCCCCTTGGGAAGCTATGCCCTGATACCAGTACCTACTCCACCTTCAAAGCAATTTTGGAATTCTTTTTCTGGAATGGCCATCAGAGCTATTGTTGTATTACCCTTGATGTACTGAATGTCATCAAAATGTCTTCCTTTCAAGATTTCCTTTGTCTTAGATTAAAGAAAAAAGTCATTCAGGGCCAGATCAGGTGAGTGTGGATGGTGTGCCAATACAGTTATTTGTTTACTGGTTAAAAGCTTCCTCACAGATAGTGACATGTGAACTAGTGCATTATCATGATGCAAGAGCCATGAGTTGTTGGAAAAAACTTCAGGCCATTTTTGCCTAACTTTAGCACTTCCAAATAGTAAACTTGGTTAACTGTCCGGTTGGTACAAATTCATAATGAATAATACCTCTGATATAACAAAAAGTTAACAACATAATTTTGATTCTTGATTTGGACTGATGGAACATTTTTGGTCATGGAGAATTGGCTCACTTCCATTGTGCACTTTGACATTTTATTTCAGGATCATATTGGTACACTCATGTTTCATCAGCAGTTACGATAACATGACACAAAACTTGCCTCTCCAAAAGGTCATGGCAAACTTCAACTCTCCTTGCTATTGTTCATTGGTGAGTGCCTTCAAGACAATTTTTGCACACAGTTATCTCATACCAAGATTTTCTTGTTTCTCTATCTATGTTTACTTGGTCTACTATGCTTCTCACAGTCAGCTGATGATTTTGATGCAATTCAACAAATTTTTGCAATATTTTTATCAGTTCTGCTCATAACTGGCTTCCTGACCTCTCTTTCTCACATCCCTTTCTCTCCCCTTAGAAAAACATTTAATCCATTTGTCTGCCATTTTCTTCATGGCATTATCCCCATAAACTTGGACTACCATGTCCCTGATTTCACTTCCACTCTTGCCAAGTTTAACAAGAAGTTTAATGTTTATTCATTGCTTTACTTCAAGTTCCAACATTCTCACAATGGCACACAAAATAATGAACACCACTCAGCAAGACACCACCAACATGTCGACACAAACACAGCTGTGAGACACTTATACACCAAGGTTATGAAACCTTATGAAACCTGAGTTTTTTGTACAGTAGTGCCAACATAAAGTGCATAGTAGCAAGTTCGCAAACTCAATTGTAAGACTGCATTTATCATTGAAAACTGAGCACAAGAATATATGCTCAAAGTGTTGAAATGCAAATTAAAACCCTAAGTACATACCACTAACACATCTATTAGAATGACCTAAATTAAAGGAGCTGACTATATCAAGTGTTCATGAAGATGTGAAACAAATGCAATCCCATACACTACTGTGGGAATACAAAATGGCACGACCACTGAAAAAAATATGTTGTCAGTTTGGCAATAAATCTGTAAAAACATAAATTCCAGATAAATTAAAGAAAGGGAATTTATGGGGCAAGCAGAGCAAGGAAAGATATTTATGGTAAATGTGAATTAAAACAGAAGACATTATTAAGAGCAAAAATAATGGTTGTCATGAAAAGTACACAGAATCTTAAGTGTTCCCAGAATTTTAAGTTGAAAACCGGTGGCACCAGGGACTAGGAATAAGATACTTACCTTCTCTTTTTCTCACTTACCTCATCTATTAAAATGAGAATAATTGAGCAATGAGATTTTTATTTTTAATAAAAATGGAAATGATGAACAGAGAGATTAAAAGTTATTTATGGCTCGGCGCCTGTGGCTCAAGCGGCTAAGGCGCCAGCCACATACACCTAAGGTGGCGGGTTCGAATCCAGCCCTGGCCCGCCAAACAACAATGATGGCTGCAACCAAAAAAAAAAAAAATAGCCGGGCGTTGTGGCAGGCGCAACTTGGGAGGCAGAGGCAGGAGACTCGCTTGAGCCCAGGAGTTGGAGGTTGCTGTGAGCTGTGATGCCACAGCATTCTACCCAGGGGAATAGCTTGAGGTTCTGTCTTAAAAAAAAAAAAAGTTATTTACATTGAAGCAGTACCTGGAATACTCACATCATCCCTTGGGAAAAGCAATTCTTGACCACCTGGTTACACCTCTCTGTTCTGAGAGTTCCCTGGCTCACCCGTGTCATGACTCTCATCTTATTTTTTCTGTCACTATCTTCTGGATTAGATGGTCTCTGTTCCTTAGACTCTGAATTCCTTTTTATTTTATTTGAGGGACAGGGTCTCACTCTGTCACTCAGGCTAGAGTGTGATGGCATGATCGTATAACTCACTGTAACATCAAGCCCCTGGGCTCAAGTGATTCTCCTAACTCAACCTCCCAAATAGCTGGTACTACAGGCATATGCCACCGTGCCCAACTACATTTTTTTTTCTTTTTTGTAGAGACAGGGTCTTGTTGTGTTGCTGAGGCTGGTCTTGAACTTCTGACCTCAAGCGATCCTTCTGCCTTGATGAATTCTTTGAGAACTCTTATCCTGTGTGAATTATTCCTAGATCCTCAGAGCCTGCCTAGCCCTCAGAGTATGGATCCTAATTCTCAGCAGGTGATTCTCTGATAAGTTTTAGTTGTTAGATTTGGGTTTGTTTTTGTTTTGTTTTGATTTTGAGAGACGATGGCACATGCTCCTCACTTAATCAAGTGTAGCTATTAGTTACTGGAAATGATATATTATAAATGAGAGATCATAGGCTTTGCAAACTTCTGTTCCCTTAGAGGGGGTTGTGCAAGAAAGGATTAACACAGCAGGCCTGGCCCTTGGTTGGCTCTTTGGAGATAATTTCTGAGTCCTTGGAATATTCTGCCTGACAAGAGCATTTTTTCTGCTTCAGACCTTGGGCCAGGCTATGTCAGTGGAGCCAGATAACTTTGTTCTAACAGTGTGCTTTGTCGTGAATGTCTGTTTTCTCTCCAGTGGGCTAGGGTCAGCCATACAAGCTTTGCATGCCTATGGGACTCACAGAAAAATCCCTGAACACTAAGGCTCAGATGAGTTTCCCTGGTTGGTAACACTTGACATGGGCTATAACACCATTGCTTGGAAAATATATAGGCATGGCCCCATGTGACTCCACTGGGAAGGGACACCTTGAATCCTGTACCTCATCTCTCTTGAACTTCACCCCATGTGCCTTCCCCCTCTTCTGATTCTAAACTGTATACTTTCACTTTAATAAACAGTGAGTATAACAGCATCTGAGTCCCATGAATCTAGAACAGGAGTCCTCAAACTACCGCCTGCAGGCCACATGCAGCCCGCCTAGGACATTTATCCAGCCCGCTAGGTGTTTTTGCTGCCACTGCCTGTCCTGCTTAGCAGCCTACTCATCCTGGGGCCTGCAGTCCAGCCCTCCAATGGTCTGAGGGACAGTGAACTGGCCCCCTGTTTAAAAAGTTTGAGGACCCCTGAAAGATCAAGACTAAGGGCCGTCTTAGAGATCTCTGTCACAGAGGGCTTGTGCCCTTTACCCAATCTTTTGTCCAGAAAGTTTCTAATACCTGTGTATTCCCAATTTTTATATTTATAACAAATCTTGGACATTGCTACTTTCTCAAATCAGTTTTCAGGCACTTAATTCACTGAAGTTTCTCCATATAGAGAGAAACTGATGAACAGACTAAACCTTCAGTAAATACTTTTTGAATAATCACCTCCAATCTGGTTTAGTTCGTAGGTGTGAGGCATAGATACCATTCAGTTTTGTATCAACAGAATCTAGTATCGTGAAACCAGTGGTCAGTATATACAGAAAGTCTAATAGATCTCTTTTACTCTCAAGAGGCTTCTCTCCTCATTTTGCTCATGCTTCTTGACTACCCCGTTCACTGCTTGGGGGGCTGTTTGTGTGCCTTTTCTCTATGTTCCTCCTTTGCACTTCAACTGCTCTTCTGTTTATGTATCTGTTTGCCCCACTAAAACATGCTATCCCCCACAGCAAACACTTTACGTAAGTATTGGTATCTCACTTATTCTCTCTTCATAACAATCATTCAGTGTAAATATTATAATTTCTACTTTAGAAATGGGGAAACAGACTCAAAGGATGTATTACCTTTTCCACCATCTCAAGGTATATATTGGAGCCAGGATGGAAACCCATGGCCAGTTCATGTCATAGCCTATTATATAGACAGTGAAAGCAGAACCTAAGTAATTATGCTTCACCAAGTTCCCCTGGTTCCCTTCCCTGTTCTTCTATGCAGGTTCTAATCCTTTCAGCCACCTTAACAACCAAGGGATCTCTCATGTATTCAGGGTAAACTGGAATACCCTGCATTTAGCCTCTTTTTACTTGTACTACAGATTTTTAGTCCTTTGGGATCAGGAAATATTTTTAAGTCTTTGTAAGAGAGGAAAATAATTGCTATTTTTAATCTTCTGCTATTCTCCCAGCAGGATAGATTATTAGCAATATTTTTTCAGAACTGTTTTGGGGAATGTGAGGATGCAAATCAGGGCTCAAATATGTAACCTGCTGTCACTGTCTATAGCAGTGGTTCTCAGTCTTCCTAATGCCCCAACCCTTTAATACAGTTCCTTGTGTTGTGGTGACCCCCAACCATAAAATTATTTTCGTTCCTACTTCATAACTGTAATTTTGCTACTGATAAGAATAATAATGTAAATATCTGATATGCAGGATGCATTTAGGTGACTCCTGTGAAAGGGTCCTTTGACCCCTAAAGGCGTCACAACCCACAGGTTGAAAACCATTGGTCTATAGCAATAGGGATAGAAGTCTGATACCAGGCAGCTGGAGTGGCTTCTGAGTGAGAGATATGTTTACTGTAAAACCAACAGAGGATTATGTAGAAGAAAAGAAAAAGATCTATGGCTGCTTTGCCCATCTCTGACTAACTTGGAAGGATAGATATGTTTGCAGGGGTTGTTGTGGCATTTTCCATGCAGTTTGTGACCCAAGTTCTTAACTGTCTCCCCACAAACTATTGAAAATGGCTTTATTATTCATTGTAATTTTTGTAACACATTAAAAATAACCATATGATTATGGGAGAATTTTAAAAAATATTTTCTATATCAGAAATTTCATCTGGGACACTGTTTTGTCCAGCCAAAACCTAAGGCTAGAGATGCCCCAAAAGTGGAAGCGGAGTTATCATAAAGGAGTGCCCCAAATCATCTACAGATTGGGCTGCTTGGGATTTCACAGAACCATTAAACACCAGGGCAATCCAAAGCATTTATTAGGAGAACTTACAGAGTGCGCTGCAGCATTGTCACAACAGACAGCTAACAAAGGATGTTCTAGCTATGCATGCCAAAGGTGTAAGGTTATGGAGTTTTATGAGAGAGTTTAAGGAATCTGTTCTGGGCCAGAGCTAGTTTTAGTAATTTGAGGAACAGCCTAAACACCATTGCAGTCCCTGAGAATGTTCAAGACTCCAGATTGCATTCAAGCCCTCAGGGTAAAACATGCAGCTGGTTGGGTCACAGAGTCATCAAGGCACCCGTTCCTTGGTCAGAACAAAAGTGGGATGAACTGGGGGACCCTATATCCACCATGTGAGTTCTGTGCACCACATTTTAGAATACATTTCTTTCGAGGAAAGAACAAAGCCTCTATGTCAAACAATATTTTATATGTATATACAGAGGGTGCCAAAAATGTATACACATTTTAAGAAAAGAAATACTATATTAAACTTGTAATACTCAAGTCACATTTGACTTCTGCAATTATAAGAAGTGCTCAACATGACTTGTATCATCTTTTGTTATAGATAAATATTCAGTATTACAGTTTCTCAACACTTTGGAAGGCTGAGGTGGTTCACTTGAGGCTAGGAGTTCAAGACCAGCCTGGACGGTAGTCTTTTTTTCCTCTATAAAAATAGAAAAATTAGCCCAAGTGTGGTGGCATGTAACTGCAGTCCTACCTACTTTAGAGGCTGAGGCCAGAGGATTGCTTGACTCTAGTAGTTTGAGATTGCATTGAGCTATAATCATACCACTGCACTCCAGCCTGAGTGACAAGAATGAGACCCTGTCTCAAAAAAAAAATCAAATTATAGCTATAAAGTCATCATATACACTACCAGTTATTCTGCATTCAACACTGAATCCCCAAATCTGATACTTATTGAAGTCACAGTTGATTTTGTTAAAACTCTGTCTCCTCATCTTTGTGAGGATTTAGAAGTCATGCATGCACATAACCTAGCACAAAGAGGTGACTAAGAGATAGTACACACCCAATAAATGTTCTTTATGATAATCCCTGTTATTAGATTTTAAAACTCAATAATTGGAGCTATTGTCATAATTATACTCACTTCTATGTTTAGTCTACCCATTCCCAGCCATATAGCACAGATCAAAACTATCTAGCAAAATTAATAAACCACTGACATTTAACTTTCTGGGTGCAGAGAGTCATCAGCACAGAAACAGAAGCAGATAGCTTTCAGAGTGCCCACATTGTTAGAGTCATCTTGCAGAGAAGCTGGACCTTACAAAGTTTGAAGGGATGGGGCTTCCCATTGGAGCTACCCCTTTTGTCACTGCCATTTAAATAGGGTCCAAAACTAAAAGAGAGGTGAAATCCAGAAACAGTTCATTATGAGAAAGCCTAACTCTACATTACTTATAGTCTTGCAGAGATTTCAGTTTCAGAAAATAAAAGGTTTTAAATTCCTAGATCATTTATATGAAGTTAGAGTAATCTTGATATCAAAGTCCAACAAAAGGAGCACATGAAATAAAAGTACAGATAATATAATTCATGAATATATACATAATAATCCCTAAAAATCTATTGGGACATATATTACCCATGACCAAATTGCTGGTTTGAATGTAGAAACTTATCAATGTAATTAACCACATTAACAGAATGGAAGGAAAAAATTCTATGGTCATCTTAATATATGTAGATATTTATAAAATTTTCGTATGTCATATTTATTAATTTTTAAATTTTAAGAAATGATTTATAGGCCAGGTGTAGTGGCTAGAGTAATCCTAGCATTCTGGGAGGCCAAGGCAGGTGGATAGCTTGAGCTCACAAGTTCAAGACCAGAGTGAGCAAAAGCAAGACCTCATCTCTATTAAAAATTAAAAAAACTGAGGCAAGAGGATCACTTGAGCCCAAGAGTTAGAGGTTGCTATGAGCTATGACACCACAGCATCCTACCCAGGGCAACAACTTGAGACTCTGTTATATAAAAATGATTTATATAAACCTAGGGATGTCATTGACTCACAGAGCATCTGTATCTATTTATATACATGTCATTTGACCTATGAATCCCATAAGGAATGTGCACAGGTGACACTAATGTGTTTAGAGCAGTCATTTTATCAACCTGAGTTGACAGTGGTACATATGCTTCAATAGTAGCTGAGATTCTTTACTCTCAAGACCTACCAAGCAGAAAGAATGCACATCAACAACAGGGAAGTAAGACTGCTTAAGATGGAAATTTATTGCATTATATTTATTGCCCACATCTGACAAAACAGAAAGAGCACACATAAACAATGTAATTAACCATTTCAAGGAAATGGAAAAAAAAGAGCAATCCGATCCTAAACCTAGCAGAAGAAAAGAAATAACAAAAATTAAATCAGAAATAAATAAAATTGAGAACAAAAGAATCACTCAGAAAATTAAAACAAAAAGTTGGTTCTTTGAAAAGATAAACAAGGCTCAGTGCCTGTGGTTCAAGTGGCTAAGGTGCCAGCCACATACACCTAAGTTGGCGGGTTTAAATCCAGCCCAGGCCTGCCAAACAACGATGGCTGCAACCAAAAAAAAAAAAATGGCCAGGCATTGTGGTGGGCACCTGTGGTCCCAGCTACTTCGGAGGCAGAGGCAGGAGACTCACTTGAGCCCAGGAGTTGGAGGTTGCTGTGAGGTGTGATGCCACAGCACTGTACCCAGGGGGACAGCTTGAGGCTCTGTCTCAAAAGAAAAAAAAAAGATAAACAAAATTGATAAACTTTTGGCCAGATTAACTAGAAACAGAAAAGATCTTTAATAACCTCTATCAGAAACAAAAAAGGGTAAATAATAGATACCATAGAGACACAAAGATCATCTCTGATTACTACAGAAAACTCAATGCCCAGAAATTTGACATATTCCAATTCCAATACCTTGAATCACACAGACTTCCTAGACTTAACTAGGAAGAAATAGATTTCTTCAACAGATCACTATCAAGCACTGAAATTGAAAAAAAAAATTAAAAAGCTCCCAACAACAACAACAACAACAAAAAGCCCTGGACCAGACAGCTTCACACCAGAATTCTATCAAACCTTGAAAGAGCTTGTACCTATACTGCAGAACCTATTCTAAAACATTGAGAAGGAACCCTCACCAACATGTTCTACAAAGCAAACATCACCCTGATACTAAAACCATGAAAAGACCCAATGAAAGGAAAACAACAGACTAATCTCACTAATGAATGTTGATACAAAAATACTCAATAAAATCCTAGCAAATAAAATATGGCCATATATCAAAAAATATATACATTATGATCCATGATTGGCTTTATCTCAAGGATGCAAGGCTGGTTTAACATATGCAAATCTACAAATCTAATTTACTGCATGAATATAAATAAAAACGAAGACCTTATCATCCTCTCAATAGATGCAGAAAAAGCATTTGAAAAAATTCAGCATCCTTTTCTGATCAGAACACGTAAGAAATTAGGCATACATGGCACATTTCTTAAGTTGATAGAAGCCATCTATGACAAACCCACAGCTAGTATCATACTGAGTGGAATAAAACTGACAACATTCCCACTTAGAAGTAGAACAAGACAAGGATGTGTACTACTGCCACTGCTATTCAGCATAATACTGGAAGTTCTACCCATGAGAAGGATATCATGGGTAAAAGGATATTAAGGGCATTCAAATGGGGTCAGAGGAGGTTAAACTCGCTCTTTGTCAATGATATAATCTTACGCTTAGAAAACCCTAGAGACTCAACCACAAGACTTCTGGAAGTGATCAAGAAACAGTAACATTGCAGGGTGTAAAACTGATGTCCACAAATCAGTAGCCTTTGTATATACCAATAACAGTCAAGTTGAGAAGCAAATCAAGGACACAATACCCTTCACAGTAGCTTCAAAGAAAATGAAATACCTGGGACTATATCTAACAAAGGAGGTGAAAGATCTCTACACAGAGAATTATGAAACTCTAAAAAAAGAAACAGCAGGAGACATTAATAAATGGAAGAATATACCATGCTCTTGGCTGGGAAGAACAAAATGTCTATACTATCCAAAGCAATCAACAGATTTAAAGCAATCCCCATTAAAATACCAACATCATACTTTGAAGAACTAGAAAAAACAGTTCTTCATTTTGTATGGAACCAGAAAAAAAAAAAAAAAACAACAGTATAGCCAAGACTATTCCTAGGAATAAAAACAAAGCTAGAGGCATCACTCTACCAGACTTCAGGTTATTCTACAAGTCCACAGTAATCAAAGTAGCATGATATTGGCACAAAAATAGAGACATAGATCTATGGACTAGACTATAAAACCTAGGGATGAAACCAGCCTCTTATTATCATCTGCTTTTCAATAAACCAAATAAGAGCATACAGTGAGGAAAAGAATCTGTATTCAATAAATGGTGCTGGGAGAACTGGATAACCACATGTAAAAGACTGAAACTTGACCCACAGCTCTCACTACTTACAAAAATTGACTCATGATGGATAAAAGATTTAAATCTAAGACACAAAATGATAAAAATCCTAGAAGAAAGTGTGAGAAAAATTCCAGATGGTATCAGCTTGGGAAAGATTTTATGAGGAAGACTCCATTGGCAATGGCAACAAAAAATAAGTAAATGGGACTTAATTAAGCTAAAAATCTTCTGCACAGTGAAGGACATAATTACAGATAACAAAGACACACAAACAGATAACCTTCAAAATGTGAAAATATATTTGCATGTTACAAATCTAACAAAGGGTTAATAACTAGAATCTACAGAAAATTCAAATTAATGAATAGAAAAAGAGCAAACAATCCCATCTGTCACTAGGTAAGAGACATGAACAGAAACTTCTCCAAAGATGAAAAATGGCCAACATGTGAAAAAATGTTCATGATCCCTAATCATCAGAGAAATGCAAATCAAAACCATCCTGAGATAACACCTAACTCCAGAGAGATTCGTCCACATCACAAAGTCCCAAATCTGCAGATGCTGGCATGAATTTAGAGAGAAGGGAACACTTTTGCACTGCTGGTGGGATTGCAAACTAATATAACCCCTACGGAAAAAAACTATAGAGAATTCTCAAAGAAATAAAAGTTGACCTTCCAATTGATTCTGCAACCCCATTAGTAGGTATCTACCCAGGAGGAAAAAATCATTTTATTGTAAGGACATTTGCACTAGATTTTTTTTTTTTTTGAGACGGAGCCTCAAGCTATCCCCCTGGGTAGAGTGCCATGGCATCACAGCTCATAGAAACCTCCAACTCCTGGGCTCCAGTGAGTCTCCTGCCTCGGCCTCCCAAGTGGCTGGGACCACAGGCGCCCGCCACAACACCCGGCCATTTTTTGGTTGCAGCCATCATTGTTGTTTGGTGGGCCCGGGCTGGGGATTTGAACCCGCCACCTT
>CAUYQV010109240.1:0-24778 GCA_963574575.1 Galagoides demidoff
GGACCCGCCAAACAACAATGATGGCTGCAACCAAAAAATGGCCGGGCGTTGTGGCGGGCGCCTGTGGTCCCAGCTACTTGGGAGGCGGAGGCAGGAGACTCGCTTGAGCCCAGGAGTTGGAGGTTGCTGTGAGCTATGATGCCATTGCACTCTACCCAGGGGGATAGCTTGAGGCTCCGTCTCAAAAAAAAAAAAAAAAAAAAAGAATTCGTAGTCCAGGCACAATGGCTCACACCTGTAATCCTAGCACTCTGGGAAACTGAAACAGACGTGTCAAACTGAACTGCTTGAGGCCAGGAATTGGAGACCAGCCTGAACAAAAGTGATCCTCATCTCTACAAAAAATAGAAACATTAGCCAGGCACAGTGGCACATGCCGGTTACTCGCCAGCTATTCAGGAGACTGAGGCTGGAGAATCACTTGAGCCCAGGTGTTTGAGGCTGCAGTAAATTATAATGACACCATGCACTCTAGCCCAGGCCACAGAGCAACACCCTATCTCCGAAACAAACAAACAAATAAAAAACCCAAAACCAAACCAAAAAAAAGAATTTACAAAGAAATAATTTTAAAAGCAGCCAAGTTAGGAAGATAAGATTGCTATACAGATCAATATACAAAAATTAGCTGTCTTCTATATACCAGCAACAAAACTTGTTTTTATTTTTGAGAAAGTTTCATTCTGTTGCCCCGAGTAGAGTGCTGTGGCATCACAGATCATAGCAACCTTGAACTCTTGAGCTCAAGTGATCCTCTTGCTTCACTTTTTTAATTTTTAGTAGAGATGGGGTCTTGTTCTTTCTTGTCAGGCTGGTTTAGAACTCATGCCCACCGTGGCCTCCCAGAGTGCTAGGATTACAGGAGTGAGCCACCACACCCAGCCTAACAAGACATTTTTAAAGACATGTTTAATAACATAAAAAAATGTCAAATACTTAGGCAAAAAGATATGCAAAGCCATCATATGGAAGAACTATAACTTTTTATTTAAAAAAAAAACTTCTATGCAAACCAGTTTGATGAAAATATTTCAAATTGTATATAAAACCAGCACATTGTACCCCATGACTGCATTAATGTATACAACAATGATTTAATTTAAAAAAAAAAAGGAAAAAAACCTAACAGAGACATACACCAAGTTGTATGGACTGAAAAACAACACTCTAAAATACATAAATTCTCCCCAGACTGATCTATAGATAAGGCATCAATCAATACCCAAAGAGCATGTGTAAGTGTGAGAAACTTAACATGCTGACTTAAAAATTTATATCAAAATATAAAAGACAAAGGCCAGTAACAACAGAAATTTTTATTAAAGAGTAAGATAGGAATCCTTTATCTACTGGATATCAAGACTTACCACAAATCTACAGTAATTAAGATGGCATAGTATGCCACCGCCTTAATTATAGACAAAGACATCAACAAAACAGAATACAACCCAGAAACAGATCCACCCACATGAAACACTTAATTTAGAATAAAGGTGGTTTGCTCAACAGTAGATAAAACAGAGTCTTCAGTAAATGCTGCTTGGACAACAAGATCACCTTTTGGAAAAAAAGAAAGTTGGGCCTTTTATTATTTTATACACTAGAATTAATCCTATTTGGACTCACTATCTAAATGTGAAAAGCAAAAGAACAAAGTTGTCAGAATATAGGAAAGCAGGCTTAGTGCCCATAGCACAGTGGTTACGGCACCAGCCACATATACAGAGGCTGGCAGGTTCAAACCCAGCCCTGGCCAGCTAAGCAACAATGACAACTGCAACAGAAAAATAGCCAGACGTTGTGGCAGGCGCCTGTAGTCCCAGCTACATGGGAGATGGAGACAAGAGAATCGCTTAAGCACAAGAGTTTGAGGTGGTTGTGGGCTATGATGCCATGGCACTTGACCAAGGGCAACATAGTGACACTATCTCAAAAAAAAATAATAAAATAATCTTCAGTAACTTAATGCAAGAAAAGAGTATATATCCAAAAAACTAAAAGGCAATTCCCTGATAAATAATGAGACAGAATACCTTTTCTGTCTGGCCACTTACTTATCCTCTTTTATAAAATGTCAACTTGAATTTTTTGTCTAATTATTTCTATGAATTATCCTTTTAATTACTAATGTTTAAAATTCTTTACAAAATTTAAACCTCAAAGAGATAACCAAAAAAACTGGTAAGTTTGGAGAGGATGGGAAGCAACAGATTATAGTGTAAATTGGTACATCCACTTTGGGAAAAACTCCTTGAAATTGAAATGCAGTACATACACGTATACGAAGAGACTTATGTAATACTATTCATAGCAATACTATTCCTAATGACTGAAATCTGGAAACAAATGTTTATCAACAGTTGAAGAAACAAACAGTGGTATAAAGGAACCTGTACTATACTACAATGAAAATAAGTTACAGCTACTCTCTATACAAGTATCACAGACGTATTGTTCAAAAGAAGCCAGACATAAAAGAAGACATACTAGGGCAGTGCCTGTGGCTTAAGGAGCAGGACGCTGGCCCCACAGGAGGTGGCAGGTTCAAACCCAGCCTCGGCCAAAAACTGCAAAAAAAAAAAAAAAAAAAAAAAAGAAAGAAAGAAAAAGAAGAAAAGAAAAAAGACATACTAATTATTACAAACATACAAAGTTTTAAAAAAATTAAAAGCAACAAAATTATGGTATTTAGGATTCATGATTAGGTATGTTTAGGATATAAAACTATAAAGAAGGAGATTATCATTAAAGTCAGAAAAATATTATCTGAGGAAAGCTGACACTGTTAACTTCTTGACCCTTACTGTAGGTATATGCAAGTTTGCTTTATAACTTGCTTTGTAAATCATTCTGCTGTATATTGTGTACTATTCTGTAAGTATATACAGTAGAATGTCTGCAGTTGATCCCCTCTCTACACTGACCATCTCCTTACTTTGACCTGATTGTCATAGACTGGTCATGCACCACAGGTAGAGTAGGTCTCTGTCTTTATGATGACCACTTGGAAACACATCAAACGTTCATCAACAGTTGACCAGTCCTTTACAGTACCTTGGGTGGTTAGCTTATAGAAGTTCTACTATATTAATAATTCACAAAATTTTTTTTTAATTGTTGGGGATTCGTTGAGGGTACAAGAAACCAGGTTACACTGATTGCATCTGTTAGGTAAAGTCCCTCTTACAATCGTGTCTTGCCCCCAAAAGCTAACAATTGACAATTTTTTTAAAAATTCACAGAGGACAGTGATTCAAAATTTGGACACAGCATCACCAAGAACCCCGTCTTTTTCACTATTCTTCCAAGTCCTATTAGCTTAATTCTCTCCATGTGGTGTTTTAGACATCACATGCATATATATGATAACATTAAAAAAAAAAAAAAACTGACTTGGCGCCCGTAGCACAGTGGTTACGGTGTACCGGCCACATGCGCTGAGGCTAGCGGGTTCGAACCCAGCCCCTGTCAGCTAAACAACAATGACAACTGCAACAAAAAAATAGCCAGGCATGTGGCAGGCACCTGTAATCCCAGCTACTTAGGAGGCTGAGGCAAGAAAATCACTTAAACCCAGGAGTTGGAGGTTGCTGTGAGCTGTGACGCCACTCACTCTACCGAGAGCAACACAGTGAGACTTTCTCAAACAAACAAATAAAAAAAACCCTCGTTTCTTCTACCAGTTCTCCTTTGTTCATTTGTTTGTTTGTATATGTGGTTACACAGCACCTAAACATATACAATGTTATGAGCTCACAAAGGAAGAACTCAAGAAAGCTTCAGAATCATCAAGATACAAAGCATTCCCACCATCCCAGAAAGTTCCTTCATGCTCTTTCCTGGCCAATCACCCCATTCGCTTTTGCGTTTATTTTCACTATATCATAGTTCAGCCTAATCAGGAACATTCCTAAAATGAAATCATACACTATGTATTCTGGTGTATTTCCCTTGTTTCCCACACATGACTGTGACAGTCACCCATGTTTTTGTGTATTTCAGTAGTTTGTTCCTTCTCAACGCTGAGTAGTATTTCATGGCTTAAATATACCACACATTGTTTATTCATTCTCCCACTAATACACATTTGGTTGTTTCTGGTATAATGAATACAGCTGCTATAGACACTCTTGTACATATTTTCTGGGGAAATTTTCAAGTTGGCAGTGGGTAGCAAATATGTAAGAATGGAATTGCTGGGTCATGGAATAGATACATATTAACTTTACATATAAAGAGACTGCCAGATCTTTTTCCAAAGTAGCTGTACATTTTCTATTTCAACGAACAATATATGAGAGTTCTGATTACTCCACATTTTTGCCAACTCTTGGTGTTGTGAATTTTTTTAATCTTAGCCATTCTAGAGGGTATAAAATGATATCTCACTGTACCTTTAATTTGCATTTTCCTGAAATACTTTTTCATATATTTCATGGCTAGTCATAGATCTTTTTAATCCATTGAAAGACCTTGCTTTAAGAACTATCACAGCAAAGGTAACAGGTAAAATGGGAAGTAGCTAACTTGTATATAAGAAATTAAAACAAGCTTTAAATTTGCTTTCACTGGTAACTTCCTGCATATACATTGAAGTTTTCCACCTCCGTGTCTTTGACAATGCTAATAGTGAATTCCTATTTAGCCTTTAAACCCTGCTCAGGAATGTATTACTTCCTCCAAAAAGTACTGGCTCTCCCAAAGACAATACACAATTGTCTTTATTCTGCATTTTAGTATACATAACACATGAAATGTAACTTCATCCATGGCAAGAATCAGTTCTTATTCATCTTTATACCCCAACATCTGAAACAACCATAGGTACATATTAAAAGCTCAAAAATATGAACTGATCAAATAATCTGCTCACCACTCTAATGCCAGTTTAGTTTCAGTTTGCTTTTTCATCCATATTCAGAAATAAGAGTCTTCCAAATAGTAGGTTGAATATTACACTAATCCTCAAAAGAAACATCACCTCCTAATCTCTGCATGCTATATTACCTTATATAGTGAAAGATAGGATTAAATTAAGGGTTATAAGAGGAGGCACTTACACTGAATTACGTGAGTAGGCCCTAAATACAACCCCATATATCCTTAGAGAAGGAGAAGGAAGGAATTCTGTTACTGAAGAGGAGGCAGCAGAGTGACCACTGAGGCAGAGAATGGAAAGATACGGCCACAAGCTTGTGCGCCTGGAGCCACAAGAAGCTGGAAGTGGGAAGGAAAGGATTCCAGCCTGGAGCCTTTGGAGGGAATGTGATTTCTGCCAACAACTTGATTTCAAACTTCTAATCTCTGAAACTGTGTGTTGTTTTGAGCCACCTAGTGTGTGATAATTTGTTACAGTAACCACAAGCAACTAATACACTGGCTTTCTCTTCTATTCATAATGAATTTTACACACAAACTCAAAATTTCTACCACAATTTTAAATTCTTACCATGGTCAGACTTCTCTGATTTCAACCAGTACCTATATAGCTATGAATTACTCACAAGATTCCTAAACATATATATTAGATATTTGACACATACAACAAAAGAAACAATTCCTATTGTGTAGGGTTTACCAGATAAAGAAATTCATAATGCAAATTTTTTAAAGTACATAGTTCAAACTGTAATAAGAAGGAGAAAATGAAACATTATCTTTCAGCCTACTAGTCAGTGAGCACTTACGGGCTAGTCTCTGTGAAAGGCAATTTTTAAAAGACTAGCATAGCCCTTCTCCAAATTCATTTTCCTCTCTTTGCAACTATTACACTCACATAATCATACCCACATGCCCTTCCCACCACTTCTTTTGATTGGCCCCAGCTCTACAGACCTACATATGACATTTTCTTTTGCACAGGCACTGTATCTTAAGCAGCGTGTGGTACAATGTCTGCCTAAAAGTATGGTAATTCAAAATATTCAATAAGCACAGCTGCTGATGCTCATGGAAAGCTTCCAAGACACATTCCATTAAAAAGCACATGCTATGCCTTTGAACATTTCAAAACAATGGTTTAAATACTACACGCCTCAAAGTGAATGTTGTTTTTAAAAAACAACATTAAAAGTCTAGGGAGAGCCTATATCAGGCATTTATTTCACTTATAAACAAAACATTAGAAATCAATTTCTTCAAAATCCAGAGACTCCTACACTAGTCACCGAAACAGCCTTTGGATAGCCATCCCAGGATGTCTTGGTGTACAAAAAATGTCACAACTTGACGCTCTGCCAGAACCTGAAGTGCAGCTGGGAGCAGACCCTTCAAAGCCCTGGTAAGGTGCCAGGCCCCATAATTGTGATTTAGAAAGAAACAGGGAAGGGCAAAGAAAGGAAAGGAAGAAGATATGTATTTGAGTGGTTAGCAATCAACCACCAAGTACTCTAAATTAAAATGTTATTCTAATAATTGTATTGTCTCCCTCTGAACAGCTTAATTCACACAAAAGAATTCTAGAAAGTAGGATTCAGTAATCAGTCAACCTCAAATGTTTGGTAGGAAATTATGAAAGTCCCTGAAAATTGTGATCTGAAAGGCAAAGGTGACTTCTGCCCAAACCATTCTTCAAATTCACTTTAATGCTTCTTAATGTAGACTCTATGACATGTAACATGGGGACTTCCCAGAAGATTAATGAGCACCTTACTACCTTTGTGTGAGGTGTAGAGTCTTCTTGGCTCACATTCCCATCTTTCTCCTGAACAGAAAAGGCTACCTACCGTATGGCTCCACATGCACAAGAAACATTGTCTACTGACGCAACAACATATTCTGAAAATTATTTGTTCTCTAAATAAATCCTGATTGTTTTATTTCCATGAGATTTATGCTTTAATCTCAAAAGTTAAATAGAAAAAAAATTGATAGTTAAAAGTTTAAATGGCATTTTTACTACAGTTGACATAAACATTCTCTTTTTCATCTTTCAGAATCTGTCAAAAAGAAACCATAAAATTTTTCACTGCCAGAAACAGGAGATAAATAAAAGTCATCTTCAAGCCATACTGGTTAATTTTAAAACACTGTATCTTTTTAAAAAGCGATTAAGCAACTAGTATTTATTGAGTGATTACTATACCACACTTACAGTGGTCTACTTATATTAATAAAAAGTCTTTGAGAGATATAAAGAAATATGTAGGCCATCAAGTTAACCAAACTTTTCCTTAGCAAGGAAGAGCCCGCCCACATTCAGGGTACTATGGATATTTTCTATGTGTCTTTTATATGCCAGATACTTTGCTGAGTACAGGAATATAAATATAAATAAAAGAAAATCCTTGCCTTAAAGGAGTTAATGGTGATCAGTGGACTATACTTGTTTACCAACAATTGCTGACTTACTGAGGATGAGAGACAATGTACTTTCTTAAATCCTTTTGGACTATTAAAATTATGTACCATATGCATACACTGTTCAAAATCACAAATTCAGAAAGTTTTAAAATTATATAATATTGTAATATATTTATAGGTACTATGGGTGCACAGTGGAGAGGACCCTAAATTTGTTAATGAAGCTACCAGGGAAATTTTTATAAAGAAGGTAACTCTAAGCTAAAAATAGAAAAGCATGCAAGAAAGAAATATCAAGTACAAAGGCATGTGGATGGGAAAGAAAGGGCAGGAGAAAGGAGAACAGCCTAGAGAGGGAAGGCAGGACCTTAAAGGCCATGTGCAGAAGACTGAAGTTTATTCTAGGGTCTTGGAGAACCACTGAAAATTAAGTTTGTGTGTAGATGGAAGACAGTACAGGATATGATCAGATTTCTATTTCAGAAAAATAAGATTATTTGTGAAAGACATCTTTTGGAGGAAGAAGGGATAGAAGAGAGCGAAAAAGAAAATGAGATCAATAGTCTAGGAAATAAATGATAAAAGCCAGAAGTAAGATAGTGTTAGCAGCAGGTAGTCAAGAGGAAACAGTCTTAAAATTAGGCAGAAGGATTACCCCATCCCACCAAAAAAACAACAAATATTTTAATGTCACTAGTTAAAAGGGCAAGCAGAAAACCACATCAGAGGGAGAGAAAGAGGCACTAAAATGGAATCTAGGTAAAATGGAAGAAAGGTTGTTTCAAATCCTACAATGACTTCACCCACTAGTCCCCATAAGAGAGAAATCAAGTACAGTGACCACTGCAGAAGCCTCTTAGTAAACTGCAAACACCATCACAGTAAAACACTCAGACTATCCACTTTTCTCCCATAGGGATTTCACATGCAGGGGGTAAACTCTTAAAGCTGGCTCTGTTGGGAACAAAGACATAAAATAAGGATTTTGTTCCTTAAATGTCCACCTGCTGCTACACCTCCTCATTCTTTCCTTCAAACAAATCATCTCTATAGCAACAGACTCTTAAGAAATTTGTGGGTGGGAAGCATATGTTTATGGAAAAATATGAATTCAAGAACATGGAGCTACTTTAATAGAAAAGATACACAGTTAGGACACAACTGAAAAACCAGAAACAGACATGAAACAGGAAAAAAAAAATTTAACACAAGGAAATGTAAAAATTCTGTGACTGATGTTGCACGTTTATATGAAAATTCTTTTTATAGGTTACAATGACACCTTGTGGTAAGACTTTTTAAATTATACAAATTATCTTGGAGAATATTTTTACAGCAGAGATATAAGAAAACTAGTTTAGAAAATAGGAAAAGACCAAGAGCATAATATTAACAAGGTATGGACATGTATAAGAATTTATTTAGAAAATGGAGGTTGAGAAATGAAACTTTAGGGTGGCGCCTGTGGCTCAAAGCAATAGGGCGCCGGCCCCATATACCAGAGTGGCAGGTTCAAACCTGGCCCTGGCCAAAAACTGAAAAAAAAAAAAAAAAAAAAAAGAAAAATCAAACTTTAAAAAGTTATCACAATACCAAGTAGGCAAAAGCACCTTACTGACTATACATAGAGGTTGGATATCTCTTATCTGAAATGCCTGTGATGTGAATCCTACTGTCTCACTGGCTCATAATTTCAGAGAAAGCGTGAGGGAGGATATCACAAAGATTGCTAACCAATTATGCATGCTTATGATAGTTATCAAGAAATTTCTACCTAAAAAATAAAGAAGTCTGGTGAGGACAAGCTGGTCACCAAAAGCTTTCAAAATGAACATATCCTTTGGCCTAGTAATGCTACATATTAGGAATTAATTCTAAGAAGCTAATCAGAGATATGCATAAACATGTTTAAGGATCTTCCTTATTTATCACTCAATAAATGTTTACTGAGCACATCCTAAATCCAGGTTAGAGTAGAAGACAGAATTAGTTCTCTGTCCTCATGGTACTTACAGTGTTGTTTAGAATGGAAGTACAGGCTACTAAATAAGCATGTTATAAATGCCAAGATACTTCTTGTTCACGGGTCAGAAAATTCAACATTGGTAATATGTTAATTTCTCCCAAATTCAATACAATGCTATTCAAATTCCCAGCAGCCAACTTTTATAGAAATAAGCTGATTTTAAAATTCATATAGAAATACAAAAGACCTAGAATAGCCAAAAAAAAAAAAAAAAACCAAAGTTGGAGTATTTGCACTACCTGACTGTAGATCCAAACATCTATAGTCAATGGATTTTTGACAAAAAATACATGCAAAATCAATTCAGTAAAGAAAGGATAATCTTTTCAATAAACGGTTCTGGAACAACTGCTCTTTCTAAATTCAAAAAAATGGACTTCAAGTTGTACCTCACACCATACATGAAGACTCAAAATGAATCACAGACCCAATATAAAACTTCCTAGAACAAAACACAGGAGAAAATCACTTTGATCTTGGATTAGGTAAAGATTTCTTACATACAACAGCAAAAGTACAATCCATAAAAGAAAAAGCTGACAAACTGGACTTCATCAAAATTAAGAACTTCTGCTCTTCAAAAAATACTGTTCCTAAATGAGCAAGTATGCCAGACTTGAAGAGTGGGTTTATAAATTATGTAATTGATAAAGGACTTATATCCAGAATATACAAAGAACTCTCAAACAAGTAAAAAAAAAAAAAAAAAACTAATTTTTTTAAAACAGGCAAAAGATTTGAACAGATATTTCATCAAAGATGGTGATGTGGATGATTACATAAACACTTGTTTACACTTGCTTGTTGAAGCATTTTAATGCCTGAGGGTGATCTGCTAGTACAGATCTTCTATGGCAAGCTATCAGTGAAGGCCAGAGGTTCCTTTAGCCTGAGGTTACAGGCCTCTTTGGGACAAGCAAGGAACTGGCAAACTACCTGGGGAATTCAGAGTTCTGGGAAGTGAGAGCACCTTACCGGGCTTGAGAGACTGTCCACTGGCCCCAGATGAACAAAGACTGTATGCATGTACACAAGAGGCTAGAGCAGGCCCAGGCCACCCACAACATTCAACGTAGAAGAGACAGAAACAAAAGAGGCCAGAAGAAGGTAAAAGAAAGAGCAGACTTGAAAATGATGTGAATTTAAATTCACTCCCTAGCCCTTACACATCCATCAGCAGAGTGGAAACTCTTATTGGTTCAAGCTGTTTGAATACAAACTCTGAACAATCATTGGTTGAACACTAACATATGTAGACATATGAAGCCAGGCTTAAAAATACAGAAAAACAGCAAGATATTAACAACCACAAAATGTAGGGGAAACAGACTTTACCAATTTACATCAGTAAAGTTACTAATCAAACAGAAAAAAACGTAACTTCAGACCCTTGGGGAAAACATAAAAATATATTACTTAAAAATATTATCTAAAATGTCTAGTAGTCATCAAAAAATCACAAGACACACAAAGAAAAAAAATATGATCCGTTCTAAGAAAGAAAATCAGCAAATACAAACTCTCTTGGTGTCCCCAAATATCGGACTTGAGAGACAAACACTCCAAAGGGACTATAATAAATATGTTCAAATGACTAAAGGAAATCATGTTTAAAGAACTGACAACAGCTAGATGAAGGGAAACTTTCAATAAGAAGATTAAAATTTGTTTTTTAAAAACAAATTGTGAAGTTGAAAAATGTAATTATTGAAATTAAAAACTCACGAGAAGAGCTCAATAGCAGACTTGAGATGACAGAAGATAGAAGCAATCAATTTGAAAATAGGTAAACAGAAGAATCCAGTCTGAAGAACTGAGAGGAAAAAAGTGTCTGAAGAAAAATAGCTCTGGGGATCTGTGAGACAATACCAAGTACGGCAGGTCATCAAATAATGTCATTTTATTCAATACTGATGATTTAAAAAATACTCATTCCTGGCCAGGGCCACTGTCTTTGTGGAGTCTGCATGTTCCCCCCATGTTTGCATGGGTTTTATCTGGGTACTCCAGTTTCCTTCCATATCCCAAATACATGTCCATTAGGTTTACTAGCATGTCTAAATGTCCCAATAAGAAAAGAGTGTGGGTACATAAGTGCACCCTGAGATGGAAAATGTTCTATCCAGGGTTGGTTCCCTCTCAGGATAGGCTCTGGCCACCTACAGTCCTGAACTGGAATACACAGGTTGGAAAATAAATACAAATTATTGTATAATAAAAATTCATAAAGTATATGATAACCACGCAAATACACTACAATAAATAATTCAGTACAAAAGCATTCAATGAACTCATCATATTTCTTATAGGGAAAACAATAATATGAGTAACATCTGACTTCTCATTAGAAACAAGGTGGAAAAACAATGATATTTCTTTTAAAAAACAAAAATAAAACAAGTCTCCACTAAAAATTCTACACACAGGTTGGGCACAGTAACTCACGCCTGTAATCCTGGCACTCTGTGAGACCAAGGTGGGTGGATTGCTTGAATTCACAAGTTCAAGACCAGCCTGAGCAAAAGCAAGAACCCTATTTCCACTAAAAATAGAAAAACTGAGGCGAGAGGATTGCTTATGCCCAAGAGTTGGAGGGTGCTGTGAACTATGATACCATAGCACTCTACCCAGAGCGAGAGTTTGAGACTCTCTCAAAAAAAAAAAAAAAAAAAAAAGAAAAGAAAGAAAATTCTACACTCAGCAAAACTGCCCTTCAAAAATGATGGTAAAATAAACACATTTCCAGATAATCAAAGACTAAGAGAAGTTACTGCTATCAGACATGCCTTGTAAGATACAGCAAAGGAAGTCTTTGAGGATGAAAAGAAGTCACGCCACAGTGGGTTCAAACCCAGCCCTGGCCAAACACTGCAAAATAAAATAAAAGAAGTTGCACCACAGAAAACAGAGAATTTACGGGAGAATGAAGCTCTCAAGAAGCTATAATCACACAGGTAAATATAAAAGACACTAAAAATGTAATTTTCCTTCATTTTCTTCATTTTTTAAAGACATAAGACTACAGTAATTATAATGCTATTGTTAGGTTTACAACATGCACAACTAAAATACATATGACAATAACAGCACCCAAAAGGGAAAGAAAAAAGATATATTGGAAGTTTCTATAATTTACCAAAATTTAAGTAAATGCAGTAAGTTAAAATTCATATTGTAATCTCTAGAGCAACCACTATGAAAATTATGTAACATAGCAAAAGAAATCAACAGAAGAATTAAGAAAGTATTCTTTAGAAAATCTCACAGAAATTCAGTAAAAAAGGAAGAGAGAAAAAAGCAAAAAAGAGACAACAAATAGAAAACAAATTAAAAACTAGCAGATACACCACTAATATCAAAAATTACATTAAATATAAATGAACTAAACATCTCATTCAAAAGGAAGAGAATGTAGGCTGGGCATGTTGGCTCATGCCAGCAATCTTTGGAAGGCCAAGGCAGGAAGGCTGTTTGAGCCCAGGAGTTTAAGACCAGCCTGGGTAACATAGCAAGATCCCCATCTCTACAAAAAATTAAAAATTGTTGAGTGTGGTGGTACACTTCTGTAGTCCTAGCTACTTGGGAGGCTGAGGCAAAAGGTTTGTTTGAGCCCAGGAGTTCAAGGCTGCAGTAAGCTATGCCACTGTACTCCAGCCTAGGTGATAAAGAGAAAAAGAGATATTATCTTTAAAAAAAAAAAAAAGAGAGGGGGAATATTAGATTGGATTACAAAAATAAAACCCAAAGAAGGACATTTCATAACAATAAAAGGGTCACAACATCAATAAATATAACAATTATTAAGTGTTTATGCATCTAACAGAACCCCAAAATACATGAAGCAAACAATAGAAATAGACAATTAAGCAAAAATAGTTGAAGATTACAATGACTGACAGAAAAAGACATAAAGGCTAGGCATGGTGACTCATGCCTGCAATCCCAGCACTCTGGGAGGCTGAGGCAGGTGGACTGCCTGAGCTCACAGGTTCCAGACCAGTCTGAGCCAGAGCCAGACTTTGTCTCTAAAAATAGCTGGGCATTGTGGTGGGCACCAGTAGTCCCAGCTGCTTGGGAGGCTGAGGCAAGAGAATTGCCTGAGCCCAAGAGTTTGAAGTTGCTGTGAGCTGTGACACCGTGGCACTCTACCAAGGGCAACAAAGTGAGACTCTGTCTCAAAAAAAAAAAAAGAGGAATTGACCAATCAACTTGATGTAACTCACAGAACATTCTACCTAATGACTACAAAATAGATATCCTTTCAAACACATAAGAACATTCTCCAGGACACACCACATAAATGGGGCCACGAAACATGTCTTAATAAATTTTATGAGACTGAACTCATAAAAAGTATGTTACCTGATCACAATGGAGTTGGTGATCTACACAGAAAGAATTATCAAAACATACAGAATGAAGCTAAAGCGGTGCATAGAGGGAAATTTGTAGCTTTGAACACTTATATAAGAAAAAGAAAGGTCTTAAATAATCTAAGTTTCCACCTTAGGAAACCATAAAAAAAGGGGAGCATATTAAACCAAAGCAAGCAGAAAAAGTAGAGTTAAAAAAAAATCAATGAAATAGAAAAATATAAATATTTTTAAATCAATAACATAAAAAGTTGGTTATTTGAAAAGATCAACAAAATTGAAAAACCCTTAGCTAGAATGACCAAGAAAATAAAAGATACAAATTACCAAAATTAGGAATGAAAGAAGAAACATAATTACCAACCTTACATTATCAACTTAAAAAATGATTTAGAAAAAATAAACTTAAATTAGGCAATCGATACAAAATGGACTAATTCCTAGAACATGCAAATTAACCAAAACTCAAGAAGAAACAGAAAATCTGAATAGACCTTTTATAAGTGATCGAACTGAATTTTTTTTAAGAGAGCCCCTCAGTAGAGTGCTATGATGTCATAGCTCACAGCAAACTCAAACTCTTGGGCTCAAGCAATTCTCTTGCCTCAACCTCCAGAGTAGCTGGGACTACCGGTGCCCCCCACAACACCTGGCTATTTTTCTATTTTTAGAAACAGGGTCTCACTCTTGCTCAGGCTGGTCTCAAACTACTAAGCTTAGGCAATCCACCCACCTTAGCCTTCCAGAGTTCTAGGATTACAGGCATGAGCCACCACACCCAACATGAATTAATAATTTTAAATCTTCCCATAAAAAAAAATACCAGACTGGCCAGGCATGGTGACTCATGCCTGTAATCCTAACACTCTAGGTGCCTGAGGCAGTACCATCACTTGAGCTTAAGAGTTGGAGACCAACTAAGCAAGACTCTGTCTCTACCAAAAATAGGAAAATTAACTGGGTATGGTAACTCACACCTATAGTCCTAGCTGAGGCAGGAGGATTGCATGAGCCCGTGAGTTAAGAAGCTGCTTATGAGCTAGGCTGAGGCCATGGCACTCAAGCCCAAGCAACAGAGTGAGACTCTCGTCTCAACAACAAAAAAGCGAAATCCCAGACCCACACAGCTTCACTGACAAAGACTATCAAATAGTTAAAGTAACAGCAATCCTTTAGAAACTGTTTTAGAAAACTAGAGGAGGAAACACCATGCAATTCCTTCTCTGAGGCCAGTGCTGACCTGGTATCAAAGCCAGATAAAAGTATCATGAGAAGAGAAACTAGACTAATATCCCTCATGTACATAAATGTGAAATTCCCAAATAATATTTAGGCAAAAAATATTCAACATTTAAAAGAGATTATACAGCATGACAAGTGAGATTTATTCTAGGAATACAAGGTTGGTTTAATGTCCAATAATCAATTAATGTAATATATCATATTAATAGAGTAAGGAATAAAAACCATATGACCATCTCATCAGACACAAGAAAAAGCACTGACAAAATCTAACACTCATTCGTGATTAAAAACTCTCAACAAACTAAGGATGGAGGAGAACTTCCTCAGTCTAATAAAAGGCATCTAAGGAAAATTTATAGATAAGGTTATTCTTAATATAAAAACCTGTTATCTTTTCCCCCCAAGACTGGGAATAACACAATGTACTCTCAACATTTCTATTCAACAGCTTACTGGGGGTATGGCCTATAAATTAAGGCAAAAACAAAGAAATGAATAACATTCAGATTGGAAGGAAAGAAACATAATTGTTTTATTCACACAGTCATCTACATAGAAACAATGTGTAAAAGATCGCATTTCCATATGATCCCAATGAACAATCAAAAATCAAACAATAAAATTCCATTCCCAAGAACATCAAAATTATAACATTTTTAGGAATAAATTTAATAAAAGTACATAATTTATACACTGAAAGCTAAAACACATTGAGAGAAACTAAATATCTAAGTAAATGGAGAGATACATTACATATTCATGGACTAAAAGACTTAATTTGCTAAAGTACCGATTCTTCCCATTAATGATGAATAGATTCAATGCAAATCCTAAAAATCCCCATAGATAGAAATTAAGAAGCTGGTACTAAATTTTGTATCAAAATGGAAATAACATAGATTCAATTTTGATAAAAAGCAGCTGGAGCATTTACACTACCCAACTGAAACTTACTATAAAACTGTAATAATCAAGACAGTATAATACTGGAGTAAGGACAGGCCTATAGACATATGGAAGAGTACTGCAAGTCTAGAAATAAACCCTTACATTATAGTCGACTGGTATTTTACAAAGATGCCAATACAATCAAGGGAAAAGAAAAGTCTTTTCAACAAATGGTGCTAGGACAATTTAGCAATCCACATTTTAAAAAAATGAACTTATATCCTTATTTTACACCACACACACAGAAATTCAACATGGCACAGTAGTTCTCACCTGTAACTCCAGCACTTTGAGAGGCCAAGGCAGGAGAATAACTGGAAGTTTGAGACCAGGGTGAACAATATAGTCAGACCTCTTTTCTACAAAAACAAACAAACAAAAAATTAACCAGGTTAGGACCTGTAGTCCTAGCTATTCAAGAGGCTAAAGCAGAAGGATCACCTGATCCCAAGAATTTGAGGCTGCAATGATCATGCCACTGCATTCATGGCAATGTCTGCCTGGGTGACAGCTACAGACATTATCTCAAAAAAAAAAAACCCTACATCTAAAAGAAAGAACAAAAAGAAAATACAGTAGAAAATCTTTGTGAACTTGGATTAGGCAAAAAGCTCTTATAGTATCTATCACGAAAAGCATAAATCATGGGAAAAAAATATAATTTGAAATTCATTTAATATTTCTGCACTTCATAGGACATCATTAAGAACATGAAATGTCATATGCAGAAAACACTTGGAAGAAATCAGCCTGGGGAAAGATTTTATGAAAAAGACTTCATTGGCAATTGAAAAAAAAAAATAAACAAATGGGACTTAAACTGAAAAGCTTCTGTGCAGCTAAGGAAACAACCACCAAAGCAAACAGACCTTCAGAATGGGAAAGGATATTTGCATATTATGAACTGGACAAAAACTTGATTAACTAGGATCTATAGAGAACTCAAATTAATCAGCAAAAAAAGACCCAACAATCCCATATATCACTGGGAAAGAGACATGAATAGAACCTTCTCTAAAGACAGATGAATGGCTAACAAACATGAAAAAATGTTCATCGACCCTAATCATCAGAGAAATGCAAATCAAAACCACCCTGAGATATCACCTAACCCCAATGAAAATGGCCCACATCACAAAGTCTCAAACCTACCTATGCTGGTATGGATGTAGAGAGAAAGAAACACTTTTACACCACTGGCAGGACTACAAATTAATACAGCCTTTTTGGGAAAAGTATGGAGAAACCTCAAAGAACTCAAATTAGATCTCCCATTTGATCCTGCAATCTCATTATTAGGCATCTACCCAGAAGAAAAAAAAAATCCTTTTACCATAAGGACATCTGTACTAGACTGTTTATCACAGCTCAACTTATAATCACCAAATATAGAAACAGCCTAAATGCCCACCAACCGAGGAATAGACTAACAAGCTGTGGTATAAGTATACCACGGAATACTATTAAGCCACTCAGCAATTCTATCTACTAGAAATCTACCCCCAAAAATGAATATATACAGTATGGTCATGTAAAGATTTACAGGCAAGGCCAGGTGCAGTGACACACGCCTGAAATCCTAGCACTTGGGGAGGCTGAGGCAGGAGAATTGCTTGAGCAGGAATTTGACACCAGCCTAAGCAAGAGCAAGACCCTTTCTCTACTAAAAATAGAAAAATTTAACCAGGCCTGGTGGTGTATACCTGTAGTCCCAGCTGCTACAAAGACTGAGGCAGAAGGGTCACTTGAGCTCAGGAGTTTGAGGTTCCAGTGAGCTACTAATCATGCCACTGCACTCAAGCTGAGGTGACAAAGAAGAAACTCTTGTCTCAAAAGAAAAAAATAAAGACTTACAACCAAATCTTCATAGCAACACTTTCATAACAGCCAAATACTGAAAACACAGTTGATGTTGGTGAATGGGAAAAAAAAAGGGACATATATGTACAGGAGAATACTACCCACCAATTTAAAAGGAATAAAGATTGATACATGGTACATGGGTGAACCTCAAAAACATTAAGTGAGGGAAACCATATACAAAAAACTACTGTATTGTTGATTCCATTTATATAAAGTGCCTGGAAAAAAATTTTACAGATTCAATGGTTTTCTGGGGCTCATGTCAGGAGTCAGATTAACTGCAAATAAGCTTGAGAGAACCTGGGAGACCGATGAAAATACTCTGAAATAGTCTTCTGACAATGGTTGTACAACTTTACATAATTTACTAAAAACATGACATTGTTCCCTTGCCATGAGTGGTTTCTATGGTATGTAAATTATTTCTCAATAAAGCTGTTTAAAAGAGATTGGGTAGAAGAAAAATATTCTCTTTTCTGAACTTTGGAAAATGGGATGATCAAGTTTTGTAATTAACCCTGAGATCAAAGGATGACCAAGCAAAAAGAAAGAATTCAGGTTCTTAAAAATATCATTAAGCCACTGAACTGACAATCCTACAACCACCTATCTCCAATCTTCTTATATGTTGGATAACAGAATTTCCTTACGGTTTAAAAAAAAAAATACAGTGATGAAAATTCTGAGAGACATAAGGACCTATTCATTTCATTATAGAAAACTTAGAATATCATCCATATAGGAAAGTATCAAAGAAAAGGCAGAATTGTGATAGACCTTCACAGATAGAATATGACCAGGGGTGGAGAAATGTGGGGGAAGAGTGTGTAGTTCAGAATAGTCTATAATGGTGAAACAGATGAAAATTACCATTTAATTAGTGTCCTTCAAGAGTCAGGTATTACAATTTCTTTCAATACATATGACTCTTGTGGAAATAGTATCATTTTACATATTAAGACAATGAGGAACAGAAAATTAACCAGTCCAAAAAGTTGAATAGTTTTAGCCAGTAAAGTTGGGGAATCAAGATTCTAACCTTCATCAGGATTCAGACTCCAAAGTACATACCCTTTTTTGTTATACTGCTAACCAAAGCCTTAACCTATCTCCACTTGGAAGTTCTGATCTTTGCAGAAGCCATCTTTATTTAGATGGGTTTACATTTATGGGCCATATTAGTCAATGTTTCTTGAATAACAATTTCCATTTAATCAATAAGCTAAATTTGATGTACATTTTTCCCTTGGCTTCTAAGACCTTACCCTACTCTAGTTTTACTCCCTACATACTTTCTCCATCTGCCCATTACATGCTAGTGTTCTGATAATATACAACTCTTCCTAGGAATCTCATCTACACCCAGAATCTCAACTACCACTATTAATGATGATCACTAACTCTGCCTCTCCAATGCAAAGAAACTTCTCTTTGGTTTTCCTTGACTAACTCCTTCCAGATCAGTGAATACTTAACTGTACACTCTCAAATAATACTTAGAAAATTCTAATGAGGTATTCCTCAATCATATTGTCTGCAGTTCTAGGTCAAGCATCCTTCTGATATGCCCTAGACACACCCTTATTTATCCTTATTACACTTACCATATTACATTACAAATTACGATTTATCCATTTCTCCCACCAGATAATAAGGTGCTTGAGATCTAATGCTCTTAGTCACAGTCTCCCCCCATGCCCAGCATAGTGCAAGACACATAATGGGAGCTCAGATATTGACTAAACCCCTAAACCGGAGAAACAAAATTTGCTTTAAATTGAAAGTATACAATTTCCGGAAGAAATTTTCAGAGATTTTTTTTTCAAATGAGAAAATAAGCCAAGAAAGGTGAACTGACTTACCCAGTCAAGGCTTGGTCTCCTGAAACACAATTCTCTTCCCACAAAATCATGGTGCTTATTGATCTAAGCTTTCCATGAAGCTCCAGAAATAATACAAAAATGGTATTAAGAAAACAACCATTTCAACTTCATACTAACTCAGCTCTGGCTGGCTGTTATCAGCTGTAGAACATTCTAATGTTAATTATTACTTAACAGCTATTCTGCTCCAAATAGGCTAACCTTTAATTGAACTAGTGTTTTTACATGTCCTTCATACAAACAGTAATTCAACACAATCATGCATCTCTCTGTGAAAAACAATGTGCAGGAAGTTCTAATTTGCCAGTAATCAAAAAAATATACTTTAGAGCATATATTATATGCTCTTAAAATTTAATATTTGAAATAATCTGCCTTAAACCAAAATGTAATCTCATTTGAGAGAGACTGAATGTGAACACTAGAGAAAAGCACTGCAACTTCAATAGGAAAATCCCTGTAGTCCAAAGCTACTGTTTTCAATGGTTGCTATGTTATACTGCAATTGGGTTACCAGGCAACAACCCAGAAGCCAGGATGGCAAGCTCACTCAAGAAACAAAATCAAACCAAGAGGTATAAAGTACTCTGAGACTCAAACTTCTTTACCTTTTTATACCTTCAACTAAAGTAACTCTTTCTTTATGAGCATCAGATATAGGATTTACATAGCCAGACTAGTAAATTACCTGGACGTAGTAAGTATATATTTTGAAAATAAGTGCTTTCACAAGGCAATGGCCAGGTTTAGGTTCCTCCTAAGTCTGAATTTTAATTGAAAAGCAATCTGAAGCCACGATATGCAGAAAGCATATATAACTTAGAGAGAAAACAACTAGATATCTCTTGATTTTCATAATTTCCTTTATCCTTTATCACAGCTTAGTTAACCAAAAAGAAATACTACTATTCTTTACAGTCAGTGCTCTCTATGAACAAGAGAGAAGTCCTAATAGAAAAAATAAATATAAACTTAAGAGAATTGCTAATTTGTGACAGCCAGATGAAATAACTGACATAATTTCATAAATCAAGTCTCAACCAGGTCAAAAAGTAGGATGAAAGAAGTAAAATAGCTAGATGGAGAGAGGAACAGCAGGAAGGAAGGAGCAGAGGGAGGAGGAGAGTGTGGATGGGGCACATTTTTAAAATTAAGATTCTACTAAAGAAGAACCAGGAAATTGACCAAACTCTCCAAGCCCACTGGGGAGTAGTACCAGCATTCCTGAGGGAGTCCTTACTGCTGGTATTGTCAAGGGAAATTCTCAAATATTCACACTTTCTAGGAACAGAAACTTTTCTTCTGATTCCGATATACTACTCACTCCTTAATCTCCTTTTTTAAGGTTTACTGTTGCCCTTCCTCAGTTTATCTACTCTTCTCAACAATCTTCTTACTTCTACTATGCTAAAGAAGGAGGAAAAAAAACAGAAATGCACATTCATCATCTTTAAGAAACATTTATTCAACAACTTCTATTTGGAAAAGATTAAGGATACAGCTTATTGAGATCTGGAGTTCTGCCCTTAAGGAGCTTACAATCTACTTAGGATGTCAAGATAAAGATTAAATAATAATAATAATAATAATAATACAACAGAAAGTGTAAGTATCAAATATACATATGCCTCACAAATTCATACTATTCCTACAGTATGTGTGAGTGCACAGTGAAGGTGAAACTTACAGGAAAAAATACAATTTACATTTTAAGAAAGAGGGGGAAGAAATCAGATGAGGGGGTAGAAAGACATGAAGACTAATATGGAAAGGAGAAAGTACATAGCAGGTTTAGAGGACAGTGAAGAAATCACTTTTTATTTTTATTTATTTATTTATTTATTTTTGGCTGGGGCTGGGTTTGAACCCATCACCTCCGGGCATATGGGGCCGGCGCCCTACCCTTTTGAGCAATAGGCGCCGCCCAAGAAATCACTTTTTCGATAAAAAACATTAAGTTTGAAAACACAAAGTAAAAGGATTTCGCAGAGTTCAGCTTAAATTTAAAAATGTGAACTTCGGTTTATAGAAAATTTTTTACACATATATACACACATTCCCTAAAAGTAGACACAGGTTACAAAATGTGAGGAAAGTACTTACCGAACCTAATACATTATTTATGACAAAATTAAAATCAAACTCACTCACTTTGGGCAAGAGATGACATACAGAAAAAAATAAAGAATTCTGACAATTCACTCATCTGTTAAGATTTCATTCTTCTAAGCTTCTAGAATTAGAACTTCCCAAGATGTAATGTTGATTTCAAATTACTAACACATTAACCACCATGTGAGTTGTACTTAACTTACAATAGTTTTGAACCCAGGATACGAAATATATAACTCATCCATCTCTTGACTTATCTTGACCTAATAAAATACCATGGTCCCAAGGAAAAAAATTTCTAGTGTGGGAGTCCATGGGCTAAGGATTTTATCACACAACATGAGTCATTCTTGATTTTTTTTCCCGTATTTGTCCTGCCCAACTCCTGAGTATTTCATTATTTCAACATCAGCCTGTAAGAAAGAAAAAGTGGGAAGAGAACTAAAAAATGAAGTCTATGGGTTTTAGGAATACAGTAAGGGCATGAACAACATCAAACTTCAAATTCCAATTCCCATCACTAATAGACTGACTTCAAAAATGTCATTCAGTCTCACTGTCTCCAATGTCCTCATACTTGAAAGGTTATTACAGCCAAAAGATCACTGAGAAAGTGTTCTGAAAACTAAAATTTTGCCACACTAAGAGTTCAATGAGCAGAAGAGGGAGGTTGTTGGCTAAGACAGAAGTAAAAACTATCTATGAATAATAAGTATTTCAATCTCCCAGTGATGTCTGGAACTCTAAATTGGTATTACGCTGTTATTTAAGAATATTTCTAATTAGTCTGCACACTTGATCTGATTTGAAAATACTTTAGGTACTACTCAGCATGCTCTGTCCCAAATAAGCAAAAGGCAACTTCAATCTATTTGCAACTCTGAGGAGATGCCTCTTGTGACACTGAAATGTAAAGCATTCTCATAATTCTGAACAAGATAGTTTGAAATCAAACCTCAAGACAAAAGATGAGTATTAACTGTCACCACCTACAGGCTAACCTCATGAATTTTAATAATTCTGAATCCAGATAACTGTAGGATAGATACATTTTCTAGCTGAATGTTGTATTTGTTTACTGAGACGTTGCTGGGTAACTGACGCTTTGTTCTAACGACCTACTCAGTTTGGGACCCTCCCAAGCAAAACCAAATAGGGGCTTACAGTCTGAACAGATTATGAACTATATAGATATCATGAACAAGTCTCTCCCTATCCCGACCTCGTTAAGATTTGAAACAGCTTCATCATTACAAATAATGCCACCAAAGGCTTTCAAAACATTTAGCAGTGGATATTTTTAAGAACAGTGCCCATTGATTATGGTCAAAAGTTGGACGCTAAATATTTACCCAGCATACACAAACGTATTTTAAACGTTATCTCACTAATGACAGCCAACATCGCTGTTCTCGAGGCCAAGAAAAATGTTAGTATAGCTTTTTTAATCATAAATGAAATTGGAGGTACTTAACTGGCTACACAACCACCCTGCTGGAGCGCTTCAAAAAACTCCAGTCTCACGTGCCTTCAATTGGCTACGAACAAGCCTCGCAGCCTACTTTTCTAACACTCTCGTCAATTCCTTTACAAAGAAAATAGGGATTCAAGGTCAGGTTGTGGAGCATGGGGGGAGTGAGTATTCCAAAATACGGACAAGGTGCTACCCCCAGAAAGAGGTTACATACCAGACTAACACACAGTCCTTGCAACTTGCACACATGTTAAGTGACTGGAGTTCTGGCTGCACTTGGCACCGAGGGACACCGCCACAGCTCCAACCATCCGCACCCACTCAGCTTGGCTCCTGGAGGCATTAGGGCTGAGGGTTAGAGTCCTACAGCCGAGGGTCGGCCCAGCCCGCCACGCCTGGGGCCGTCCCGGCGGCCGCGCGCCGCGCAAGCCCCAAAGGGCCCAGCGGGTTCCTCCGGCCCCCTCCACTAGGCAAAGCTGAGGTATCTCGAGAAAGCTCCGAGGGCGGCGGCGAAAAGCCCCGCTCCTCCTGGGTGGACCGGTCTCCTCAGGAGCGCAGAGCCAGCCCCAGCGCTGACTTTCTGGAGGTAACGCCGCCTCAGCTAGCCGCCCCTCCAGCCAGGAGGAGCGGGCTCGGTCCGCAGACCCAGCCACGCGCCAACCAGGAAGTCCCGCCCCCACGCCGACGTCACCCACGCACGGACGCCGGCCGCGCTGGAGCCGTTAGGGAAGAGGCAACCGAACTGAGGTTGGAGCGGCCGTGGGCAGCGGCATGCAGCTGTCCGGGCCCAGGAGGCGCTCCTGGGGGTGCCCTAAGGGCACGCAGAATTTCCCAGAGCCCCAAGGAGCGGAGAATCTAGCCCCGGGCACTCGCCTCAATGACCCAGAGTGATGCAGACTGTTGGCGCGGAAGCCTGTCTCCCTAGCCTCGGGCCAGGGCAGCGTCTCTAGGGGATTCCCCCTTTTTCTGCCTCTCCTTCCCTCCTCTCCAAGGGTATCGGCGGTCGTCCTGCCGCCACCTCCGCCCGCCCGCCCGACCGACATCGAGCTTGTGGGTGCAGATTTGCGGGTCCTGAAGTCGCCTGCCTACTACTTCTGCCTTGGGGCATCAGCCCACGAGTGGGCAGTCGGCCCAGCTTGCCACGAGAGAACTCTCAGGTCAGGACTAACCGCCCACCGAGAATCCCCGCCGCACCTCCTGCTCCGTATCCCTGAGTTGTCCCCAAATCGGGGCCCACTTAGGGTAACATGGTTGTCAACAAGTTGGAGGGGAGGGTACAACTAGCTTTTGAGAACTTGTATTATAACCCCAGGGCTGAGATAAGGTGGGCTTTCCTTTCAGCTTTTCAAAATAGATGTTGGGGCTCGGCGCCTGTGGCTCAATCGGCTAAGGCGCCAGCCACGTACACCTAAGGTGGCAGGTTCGAATCCCCAGCCCGGACCTGCCAAACAACAATAATGGCTGCAACCAAAAAATGGCCGGGCGTTGTGGCGGGCGCCTGTGATCCCAGCTACTTGGGAGGTGGAGGCAGGAGACTCGCTTGAGCCCAGGA
>CAUYQV010109241.1:0-40151 GCA_963574575.1 Galagoides demidoff
TATTTCTAAAAGTAGAGTATAAATGTCTTAACACAATAACTAAGAAAACTGACATAAAGTCTATGTTAACCAGTTTGATGAAAATATTTCAAATTGTATATGAAAACACCACACTGTACCCCATGATTGCATTAATGTACATGGCTATCATTTAATAAAAATTTTTTTAAAGTGGGGATTCCTGATGGAGAAAAAAATTCACAATACCTTTAAAAAGTAGAAGACATTTGAGTGAACAGTTGCACAATGTATTTTAAATTCTTAGATAAGAAAAATAAGGAGGAAGACTCATGTAATATGCCAGTTTAATTTATTTTTCTCCTTAAATTTGATTTTTCTAATCACGCCCATAGTAGATTTATATTGTGGATAAACTGAAAAAATGCAGAAAATAATGATCCTGATAGCTGTCACTTTCTGAATACTTTTTCTATGCCCAGCATTGTGCTCATACAATCCTCATTACAACCCAGTGAGTTATTATAAGTGTCTTCATTTTACAGTAAAAGAAAAAGGTATATAGACCATGCTGACATCAGCATAATGTAGACAGCTCCTACCCAGGATCTTTGAAACTAAACCATCCAGATTCCCAGAGGCACAGGGTAACATACTGTCATTTGTCTAACCTTCTTGAAGTAATTTTTGTCTTTCTTTCTTCACTTTTCGGATTTTTAATCATAGAATTCTGATTAAAAATCAACCTTCTGCATCACAGCCATGTGAAGAAATTTCCTTTAACCATATTCATACACCATTTTTTCTAGGAGAATTATCCAAATCTATCTTATGATTTCTGTAGATTTGGCTATATCCCAAAAGTATGCAAAATATTTCTACAAAAATCTTAATACATTTTTCAATTGAATCAAGAGACATAACAAGAATAGAAACACATGTGCAGACTATATCTGCTGTAGTAGGCCACTTGCTTTCCTCAAAGATTCTCCACCATCCTTATAGAAGTTCCTTAGCTCTGTCTTCCCAAAGTAAGAGATAACTGTCATATTCCTATTATGATACCCATCTACTCCACCAACAAAATTTATGCTCAAATAGGCTCCCAATTTTATGTCAACATCCAACTCTCACTTATTTACTATAAATTTTACTTGCATATAATGGATAATTGGTAGAGGCTATCACATGTTCATTATCATTATACTTCCATCCTTCATGCTTTATTGAAGTACATTTTCAGGAACTTCAAAATGAAGCCACTATAGGCTACTCTGGAGAAATGCTCACAATAAATCACTAATTAACCTTTTATATGCACCATTGAACGATGATTTTCCACAATGAAGTTTATGTAAACAGTAAAGGGAGTCAGAAATTTATTATTAAACTGAGTCAAAGTTATGAATGATATGTTCCCAGTGCTGAAGCTCCAGCAGGTAGATCTAAACTCAGCCCAACTAGAAATAAACAACTAAATAGCTTCCACTTCATATTAGCTAGGCATGGTGGTAACTGTGCCATTTCTAATACTTCAGGTTGAATTTGTGTGAACACATTTGTCTAGGGAGAACAGTTTATAGCTAAACTGATGGTGATAGACACCTACCTCTCCAGCGTAGGAGGGTGGGGTGTGCTTTTTTTCTTCTGGGTTTAGTGTTTGGAGATCAGGTCCTTAAAGCATTCAGGCTATTATTCTTTATGTGCAACACCAGTGGCAAGCTTGGTATCTCATGAGTCTTAAATGTTGTACTTAGCCACTGTCACATCAGAAAATCCTCATGATTTCACTCATGATTTGACTAAAGGTACAAGAGGATCAGACCCTGGGATAACCCCAAACTTCTTTGAGCTGAAGATGGCACAGATCAAAAAATAGATCTTGATAAATATAGACCTAGAATGAAACTACTTTTGTGGCTGACACTCTGCCCAGAGGATGGTCAAAATCAAGAGTCTGAGAACCTTTATAACAAACCGCATCAGCTAGGGGAGACTGAGAACCAGAAAAACTCCTATCACTTAGATTGATTCTGACCTTACAACCGCAACAAATTGAAAGAATTCTCCCTTCTTTCTTATATCCTAGACAAAGAATTCCCAATTCCAACCCATAAGTAATAAAAACCATGCCCTCATTTTCCTTGACAAGATGTTGTTTAAGATTCTATACATGGTATTTTCTCTTGCTATACTACTCAATAAAACTTAGTTTGTCTACACAAGCTGAGCATCTGTATAAAACTCCAAAGTCCAAAACTTGTTGAGCACCAGCATGAAAGTTCCACACATAAGTTCTTGACATAAATTTTGTTTCATGCACAATTTCTTTTTTTTAGAATTGAACATCACTATATTTCTTTACAAGAGAAACATTTCAACAAATTTTACAGGTGCCAATCAAACCTTGTTCAAATTGGGCACATGAAAGCTAGCATGATGGGAGGTTTATTTATTTGGAAGTGAATTTTTAACTATCAATACAAATGCCAAGGTACTACACAAAACATTTGTGTACCGTTATATTTTTTTAACGGTACACAAATATTTTCTACATAATCCAACATACAACAGATAAATGGTACAGCTTTTTCTTTCAATTTTCACACAATGGAAAAAACAAGAATAAATATATTTGGGCAGCACCTATGGCTCAAGGAGTAGGGTGCCAGGCCCATATACTGAGGGTGGCAGGTTTGAACTCCAGCAAAAAAATGAAAAAAAAAAAAAAAAGAATATATATATATTTTTTTATAAAGTTTACTTAATGGAGACTAGAAAGTTGGCAGCTTAAGTATGCAGATGAGAAATTAATAAAATATAATCATAATTCATTCAGCATTAGTTGATTCCATAACCAAGTGTTATTCTGATTGTATTAACCCAGATGGAGTTGAAGAACATTCTCCTTAGTAAAGTATCACAAGAATAGAAAAGCAAGTATCCAGCTGTGTTCAAAACTAATATGAAACCAGTAGATAAACAACTACACACCCACACTAGAGAAAAACACAATTAACTTCAAGTAAGGGAAACGAAAAGGAAGGGGAGAGGGATGGGGTTTTGTAAGCTGTCACCTAAGGAGCATGGTGTAAGGATCCATGGCACACCTCCTGGGTGAGGCATTTAACTACAACTTGGACTTTACCTAACAAATGCAAACAATGTAACCTAATTGTTTGTACCCTCATATTAATCTGAAATTTTTTTCATTTTAAATTAAAAAAAAAAGAAAAAAGAAAACTTGCTGTCAATTAGGCTTCTAGTATATATTTATACCAGTACCAATTTGTAGCACTGCTCCCCACCTTGGTTTTTTACAAGTAACATAGAAAACTGTTGAAAAATAGGTGCTCGCATTTGCAAAAACAAACCCAAAACCCCCAGCTTATTATAAGCATGAACATGTATGATGGAATTTCTTGCCAGTAATAGTCTTTTAAACCATTAAGAAATCACCAGAATTGAATTTGCCAAGACATTTTGCCCACATCCAAGAAGAGATGCACTTATATTCAACCTAAGAGTTGAAAATCAAACTTAGTGTTTAGTTTGGAGATGGATTGGGGAAGTCAGCCACCATTTGAAGAATAACTGTCTTTAAAAATGTGACCACCAGAGGGTAATTGGTGGGACTTCATCTATGGTGCATATTGCAAGGGTGCATGTCAAACCTATTAAGAGTAGAGTCTTAACACAGTAATTGAGCTAAAAGTTATGTTAACCAGTTTCCTGTAAGCACTCCAAATTGTATATAAAATCAGCACAATGTACCCCATAAATGCATTAATGTACACAGTTATAATTCAATAAAAGAAATTAAGAGGGAAAAAATGACCACCAAAAATAGGTTCACTGAATTTATTTTAAAAATCCTAAATCATACTGGGATCTGATCAAATTAAAAAGCTTCAGCACTGCCAAGAACACACTAAGTAAAACAAATAGATAGCCCTCAGAATGGGAGAGGATTTTTGCAAGTTATATTTCTGACAAAGGTCTTACAACCAGAATCCACAGAAAACTCAAACTAGTTACTTTAAAAAAAAAAGTGATCCCATTTCATTGTGGGCAAGAGACATGAACAGAAGCTTCATGATCTACAGACACGTGAAAAAAATGCTCATCATCATTAATCATCAGAGAAATGCAAACCAAAACTACTCTGAGATACCATCTAACTCCAGTAAGAGTAGCCCACATTACAAAATCCCAAAACTACAGATGTTGGTGTGGATATTGAGAAAAGGGAGCACTTTTCCCTGGTGGGAATGAAAGCTAGTACATTCCTTCTGGAAAGAAGTTTGGAGAACACTCAGGGATCTGCCATTTGATCCTGCATTTCCTCTTCCAGGTGTATATCCAAAGGACCAAAAATCATTGGCAATAAAGGTATTTGCACCAGATTGTTCATTGCAGCTCAATTCATTATTGCCAAGTCATGGAAGAAGCCCAAGTGCCCATAAACCCATGAATGGATTAATAAATTATAGTATATGTATACCATGGAATACTATACAGCATTAAAAAATGAAGACTTTACCTCTTTTATGTTTACATGGATGGAGCTGGAAAACATTCTTCTTAGTAAAGTATCTCGGGAATGGGAAAACAAATATCCAATGTACTCAGTACTGCTGTGAAACCAATTTACAATCACTCAAGGATGCATGTAAAAATTAAACACAACTATAGCCTAGGATAAAGGAGAGAAGGGGAGGGAGAGGGGAAGGGAGGGGGTGAGTCGATAGAGGGAGGGTTGGTAGGGAGACCACACCTATGAAGCATATTGCAAGTATAAGTTGGATCTATCAGATGTAGAACACAAATGTCTCAATCCTGTAATTGGGTACAAGTGGTGAAAACTATGCTGTTTTGTAGGATGTAAGCACTCCAATTTGTACAAATAATCAACACATTGAATCCCACAATGGCATAAATGTATTTATGATCTATGTACAAATGACTGAATAAAAAAATCATAAATCATTTCTTACAAAATAGAGTAACATTCTTCATGCTGTTCTGAACACATGCCAGGGACATGTGGACTATTATTTTTTCCTCCCTGTCCCACCCAAATGTTACAGTGACCACAAAGGAAGATGTTCACAATTATTAAATGGGGGGAACTTTTATTAACCACCAACAATGAACAAAAACGTTTACTCATGTAAAACAAAAATTTTAAGTAGGATAAAAATAGCTAATAGTCAAAGTATGTCATTATTTCTAGTCATGGAAATGCAAGTTAACTTTGACATCAATATCCTTTAAAAAGAATTTTAACTAATAGTACTCACGATTGCAGTCAAGCAAGCATTTACATCTTTCGCTGGTAGGAGTGTTACCAAAAGCTTATAGAAATAGTCTACTGTGCTAAGGTGGCACAGAGGAACGTGTCTTGTAGTCCCAGTAACTCAGGAAGCTGAGAAAGGAAGCGCACTTGAGCTCAAGAGTCTGAGGTTGTAGTGCACTATGATGACGCCTGAGAATAAATAATGACTGCAGCCTCACCTGGGCAACATAGCAAGATCCCATTTATTAAAAAAAAAGAAAGAAAAGAAAATATTCCACAGCACTAGAAATCACAAAACAGTTTTCCATAACTTTTAACTCAACAATTCTACAACAATCTTCTCCCAAGGAATTATTCTGAAGCCAATTTATAAACAATATTCAGTGCAGCATTATTTATGAGAACAAAGTTTTATAAACAACTTTAGTACAAGTCCTAGGAGGATAGTTACATTAGCTATAGACAACTGAACATATGTTATTCCTGGATGCATAACGTTCTTTAGCACTTGCCTAAATTTTGGAAATTCTTTATCCTACCTCTCAAAGTTAAGTAGGAAAACTAACATTCCTAGACTCCAGCAACTAGGACACAGGCATGTGACCACACTCACCAAAAACTTGAAATAGAAAATCAATAACAGGATTAGGCTACAGGACATGGAGAAATCAATCTTGCAGGGATCTCAGCAAAAGATACACAGGATTCTTCAGTGGTAGCCATGATATGGTACACAGGAATAAGCAAGAGGCTTGAAATAAACAGTTTAATTCAGTTATGCTTCTCCCAACAGTAGATTACAGATAATCTAATTAATGGATAGCTGGAAAGAGACCCTGAGTTAATTTGGAATAATTACAATTCAGCATAAATACCCAAACTGACCCATTTACTTCTTTTAAATCACCTCATTCTCACTTTAAATCTTAGCCATTCCAATACATTGTTCCTTGCATAATCAACCAGAATACTTCATAAATCACTTTTACCAGAGGACACCCAGCCTGTTTAAGAACTTTGATTTATTGATAGGTTAGTAATGAAAGAGAAAAGAAGAAAATCAGAATTTTGAGCTCCTATTATTATTTGGAATTAATAAGTATTGGGCCTATTACCTGCATTTTGTCATTAAATCATCACAATCCCCCAGAAAAAAATGAGTACTAATCTCTCCATTTTACAAACAGGGAAGCCAGGGAAGGCTAAGTAATTTGCTAACACCCACTCTTCTAGTAACAAAAAGGATTTTGTCTTTCATCATTCTAACAAATATATCCATTTTGCAGATGAAAAAATGGAATGGGGTACAGCTGGGATTTCAATACTGCTTTGGCTGATTCTAAGAAGGGTAATATTTGTGCTATTTTATCATCAGTTAGTGCACTGAACCATACATAGTGAAGTCTCAATTCCTGATAGTTTTTATTATTATTAACATTTTTTTTTTTGAGACGGAGCCTCAAGCTAGCCCCCTGGGTAGAGTGCCATGGCATCACAGCTCATAGCAACCTCCAACTCCTGGGTTCAAGCGAGTCTCCTGCCTCCGCCTCCCAAGCAGCTGGGACCACAGGCGCCTGCCACAACACCCGGCCATTTTTTGGTTGCAGCCGTCATTGTTGTTTGGCGGGCCCAGGCTTGGGATTCCAACCCACCACCTTAGGTGTACGTGGCTGGCGCCTTAGCCAATTGAGCCACAGGCGCCAAGCCTATTATTAACATTTGAACTAATATCTATCAATATCTATATACTTCCTTCTGAATTTCACTAGGGTGGACAGATACACACATATCCTCAGAAATTTTTTAAAAATAAGTAATTTGCTGTCCTTTTGGCTTAGATCTAGTTTCAATTCTACATTGAAGTCATATTTATTCAAGATTGTACTGAAATTACACAGGAATGGTAAAATGAGGCATTAAATGGGACCTTTTCTAAACCACTCTTCATGTTTAGTGAAATACAAATGCATTCTAAACAGTGATTTATTATTAGTAGTATTTCTTACCAATATATTATGAATATTTATTGAATAATCCTAAACCAATAATTTTCTTTTTTTATAAATCAATAATTTTCTGTAATAAAAATATGGTTGATATTCAGCAAAGTCGCACAATCAATTTTTGATGTTCTGCAACAAACGCAGCGTCACCAGGTGACAGGTTGATTCTCATTGACATTAAACGCCAGTCTTGTGAAGTTCCACAGTGACGCGTGCGGGCACCTTATGAAATAACCCACATTTCAATGTACAGAAATGGAACCAGACACACCAGAAAATGACAAAAATTGAAGCCTCCATTAACAGCGCTCGAGAGGCAGTGAAGCGTCATGGTTCAGAACGTGAACCACAGAACTAAACTGCTGGAGTTCAAATCTCAGTCCCAAGATATTACTAGCTGTGACACTCTGGGCAAGCTACACAAACCTCTCAACTCTAAGCTGGGGTGATAATAGTACCTTCTTATTAGAACTAAGTACATTGGATTCTTGCTTCTCCATTCGTGTGATACTTTACTAAGAAGAATGTGTCCACATCCATACAGGGTAATAAAAAAGATGTAAAGCCTCCATCTTTTATAATGGCTGAACAGTATTCCATGGAATACATATACCACAGCTTGTTAATCCATTCCTGGGTTGGTGAGTGTACCTTCAAATAACCTGAAACAATAAAAAAAAATAGTAACAATAATAGTACCTGCTACATGGGTTTCTGAGGTTTAAAGAGCTAAAATTTCTAAAGCACATGCGAGAGGGCCTGGCAGGCAGAACCCTATGTAAATATCAATGACTACAGCTACCATTTGTCCTTAAAGGACTTTGGAAGTGGGGCAGGCAGGGAAGACTTGCACTGATACACATACATGTGTTATTTTTTAAAAAATTTATTAAGTTAGAATGTGTTTCAGAACGTTTATTTCAATTGGTATGATCCTGGATGAGCAGAAATATTTTATATTTGCTGAGGGTGATAATTGCTGACAGGCAGATTGTGCAGTGAAGGGTACCTGGGTTTGAGACTCCATTCTACTAAAAAAAAAAAGTTTTATGACCTATTGTAAGGTTTTAAACTTCCCTAAGTCTCAGTTTTCCCATATGTAAATCAGGGATGATAATACTCACAGTTCCAAGAGCATTAGAGAAAATGTACTCAAACCAATTAACCTAACACAGTTTGCAGTTGAGAAATGTTGAGTTTTCTTTACAATTCAATCATTGATTAAACGTCTATGCAGTGTTTTCTATATGCCAGATGCTGCAAATAGAAAAGTAAACTGAACTCTACTCCTGTAAATACCTCCTTAAGGTATTTACAACATATTGGGAAGGAAAAGTGATCTGGCAAGCACCATGTAAGGTATAGAATCACAGTCTAAAGGCACCCAAATCAGCCATCGCTGGGCCTGGGGCAACAAAGAGGAGGTAAAGCCTGAGATATGAAGAGATTGAATTTTACATGATTATTGGATTGATTGGGTGGGGCTGTGAGTATAAGCAGAGCCAACAACACATAAGAAAAAAAAGTTCATTTGAGAATCACAGTTGAAGAACTCTTTTATAAAGAGTACAGGGTGAAATGAGAGATGCAGCTGGAGAGATTAGCAGAGAACAGCTGTGAAAAGATTATGACAACTGAAGGGCTTAGGTTTATTCCTGCATATAATACAGGAACAATAAAGTCTTCATAAATGGCAGTGAGTGACAGGGTTTCCATTATAGAAGATGCTTTTCTATATGGAGGCTAAACCAAAAGAAGCAGAAGAAGAAAAGGGCGGGCAAAGGCAGGCACATGATGACTAGTTAGGAGGCGTTTACAATGATCAAGAAAGATTTAGAAGAAAAGCCAAACAAAAGCTGCTAGAAAGTAAATTCAAGCCAGACCTTTTCCTGTGAAACAGGAAAACACTGTTCCTTTCTTGATTCTAGATGAGGTTGCCTTGGGTACTATAACACATACGTGCTATAACACTGTACTGTATAGATACTGTCATACTGGTCATAGACCCAATACTTTATCTCATTTTATCTTACATCACCCATTATATAGATGTGTAAACCAAGATTGAGGGGCAAATTAACTTGCCCAGGGTCACAGAGCTTTGAAATAAAAAAGTGCAACTTCAGTCTTATTCCAAATTCTAGGCTTTTCCCACTGTTCCAAACTACCTACCTGCAACTTTATTATATCTCTTGCTTAAGACAGAAAAAAGCAGTCACGTCTCTTGGCTAGAAAAGGAGGAAGGGGTAGCACCTTCCACTTACCATGGAGAAGAAAATAAAGTCAAGAATTTCCAAGTATTGTAAATACTTCTTCTTCATTGTTGGAGAGTAAGATCTCAGATAGATGGTTCTTTTTTTAACAACACCTAAATGAGTTGTTAGTCCTGGAAAACATGGCAGTGAATAAGGGAAATGGAAAATTAAATTTTAAGTTCTGATTTTTAAAAACTATTATAAAAAAAAATAGGGCAGCGCCTGTGGCTCAAAGGAGTAGGGCACCGGCCCTATATGCCAGAGGGGGCACGTTCAAACCCAGCCCCAGACAAAAAAACCAAAAAACTGCAAAAAAAAAAAAAAACTATTATAAAAAATTAAGAGAAGTAAAGAGAAGAGTCATCCTGGAAGAAAGCTAAAAGGTACTAAGAAACTTGGTCAATGTCTGGTGGTAGAGTGGTAGAACTTTTAAGAAAAGTAGATATCTAATCTCGAATTTTATAATATGTTTGAGATCTCCAATGTAAAAACCTGTCTGCAAATAAAGTCTGCAACAACATAAATGCTTTTGTGCTGGGTTTAAAGAAAAATTAAGATCACAAGTTCTGTGACTCTTATTTGCATTGATGAAAAAAATGGTAAATAAGAAGACCCAATGACAATAACAAATTCTATCAACAATAAACACCAAACCCAGCAACGTGGGAACACACAAGTGTTCGACTCTTCCTGAAAATATGAGAGAAAAATCTCAACTAAAGAAGTTCAGTTGAATAACGTGCAATTTGCACCAAATTTTGAGTTCACCAGAAAACAGCAGGATGAATAAATTCTAGCCAGAGGGGACAATATGTACAGGAGCACAGAGGCTGAAACGGACAGGTGTGTTTGAGGATCTGAAGACCATGTGGCATGGCTCAGTCTCAGAATGCGTGTGCAGTAGTGCCAGGAGAAAAACTTTGATACACCAGACGGTAGAGCTTGGGTATTTTCCTATAGGGAGGTGACTCTGTATATATTTTAAAAATAGGATTATTATCCCTTTTGTTCAGAACACCACATGATGAATACAAATTACAAAAATAACCTAAATGGTAGTTTGGGGATGCCCTCTTTTGCCCATGCTTAATGAGGAAAGGAACAGTTTACAGCCAACCAGCTGGGTTCACTTAGACGCACAGAGGTGTGGGGACACTTCCTCTCACACCGCTTCAGTGGGAACACAGCACACACCACACACCATACTGCAGCTAGAAGATACCCTGCCTGTCACTGCCGCACTGTGAGTTCAGATGACACATGAGATGAGATGGCATTCCGTTCTGTTTGTAAATTGATACACATATAATCATAATTGAAATCCTAATGCATATGGAAGAAAAACCTAATTAGGATCATCAGAATGTAGCATTGAAATATAAGGAGAGCGGAGAGAGAACCTCCAGGTCTTTTGATTATCATATGCCTGAAATCTGCATATTCATGCTCATCTGGAAAGCTACTATGAGCTATGTGGTCCTTATGCTCCATCTGCAATTGCCATCTTCCTTCCCCCACCCCTTGATTCTTCCAACAAATAATTGTGGGGTTTTTTTTAAGCAAGAAATGGCAAGGGTAGGAAAACAAAATTTTATCACTGCATTTTGCAATCTCGAGCCAAATTAACAGCTCAAGCTTTTTTATTTTTGCAGACACTGTAACATTCCAAGATATTTATACAAAACATATAGCAATGAGGAAGGCCCAGAGGGCAAGTTATAGTAAAGAGGAACAGAGAGGGAGGGAGGACAACTGACAGGAAGTCCTAGGAAAAGGTATTGATCTGGGGTCAACAGACAACAAATAGGATTATAAAGAGCTTTCTGGGGTCCATAAATTTGGATGAAAAAACACAATTGGTCTTATTTTTACTTATCTCTAATTTAAAGTTAGTATTTCCTTAAATCACAAATATAGATAACAAAGCACACTACTGTGTACAACACATGTCACTTCACTTCCAAGAGAAGCAATAGATATTTTCAAATAACGTTATAGCTCACAATCTCCCACAATCTCCAGATGAGGACTCAACCATGGGACAACTCTGCCCTTGTAGTTGTTCAACCTCTAATGGTGACATTATGTCAGTTACACAATTGGTAACCAAGATATGTTCATTATTCCTAGTGCAAATCTGCCTAAAGATGTTTATTAGTTAATACATTAGAATGAGATATGAGTCATATTAATATTTTGATTATTTTATTGTAATCTGCAATTTTACATATTTCATCTTATACGTAAGATAAGATGAAATATTCTTATCATGTGGTCTGAGAAGACCTGAGAAGTGGTCTATAAGCCTCATTAGACTGCAAAAAATGTCCCTAGGAACATTTTGGGCCCTTGGTCTATATCACACTGTCTTTTGGAACTTAGGAGAAATCAATTTTTATCTTCCTTCCTTCCATTATTTAGTTTGGTGCCATTTAAAGAGTGACATCTGGAAAAGGGGATAAATTTAGTGCCCTCACTACTTAGAATGAAAATCAGTAGGACATTCTAGGTTTCATGTCACAGAAGAGTCAGGTCTGGAACCAAAGTTCTCTGAGAACTTCCTAAGGTTCTGAAATCTTATTCCTTTGCTTACATTCAATGCTTGAAATTATTTGCATTCTATAGTAATCAGCAGAATGACTGGTGGGTTTCCCTTCAGGAGCAAGTAGGAAGGAAAGTACTAAAACATGGGAAGATCCATGCAACAGGGTGGAGGGCAGGGAGCAGAGAAGTAGCTTCCAAGAGGAGAGATAAGCACATAGAGACCCATGGGCCTGTCATGGGAAGGAAAGGGGGCACACTCCAGGAGTCCTGCAGTGACTAGAGAAAGGGATGCTAAGATAGGGACCATCTGCTTCTCTCTTAACCCTTCTCAAGAAATTTTAAAGACACAAAATTTGAAGAAAATCTATTGTATACAATTGTTAGGAAATACATACACATTCTGTTAAAGACCCTTGCATCATGTGACTGCTGTTATCTACTTCTAATTCTCCTCCTACATCCTACAGAAGATGCAAAGTATTTCCACCCCAGCCTAAAATGTTAATTTCCCGGGAAATTATTAGGAATTTAGTAGGTACCATTTTCAAGAATATTGAGTCTCTAGGGCAGCACCTGTGGCTCAGTGAGTAGAGTGCTGGCCCCATATATTGAAGGTGGCAGATTTGAACCCAGCCCCGGCCAAACTGCAACAAAAAATAGACGGGTGTTGTGGTGGGCACTTGTAGTCCCAGATACTTGGGAGGCTGAGGCAAGAGAATCACCTAAGCCCAGGAGTTGGAGGTTGCTGTGAGCTGTGATGCTATGGCACTCTACCGAGGGCAACAAAGTGAGACTCTGTCTCTAAAAAGAAAAAAATATATATTGAGTGTTTAAAGAGAAAGAAGCAGAAGAAGGGGACAGTATTTCTTTAGTTCCAGGCATTTATTTTGGTATTTATTAGATATTTGTTTTATTTAATCCTTAAGGCAATAACTTAAAGTCAGTATTACTATCCCAATTTTCCAGCAAACTAAAACTTATAGGGATTAATTGATTTACTCACGTTCACATAGAACAGCCAAGGATACTTGATTCCAAATACATTATTTTATGTCTGCTGCACTGTGTGATGCAGAATCACAAACAAGAGCTCACACTCTGGACGCAGACCTGAGCTTCTTCATCTTTATAACACCATGATTTTCATCAGATTTCCTTCTCTCTCTGGGTCTCAATGACTTTGTCTGTAAAATGTGTATAACAGTCTTTACTTCACTTGGTATCATTCACTCGACACATAATAAATGGACAGTAACAGTCAATGATTTTTATCACAGCATGAAAGAAAAAATAAAACTTGGAAAAGAAAGGCAGCAAGAAACCAAAGTCGGCAAGGCATGGCCTAGGGTCTCACGTGGCACGGCACTTTGATCCATTCGATTCTAATTCAGGAAACACTTACTTCATACACAAAATACTTAACAGACTTTGGAAACACAAAGATATCTTGGAACTGGAGTCTAATTCAAAATATTCTCTGATGAAATTATTGAGATGCTACCATGAAATAAATAGAAGAGATGTGCACAAATGTAAACAGAACATTGGTGATAGTATATTGTAATTTTTGGCTTGGTATCTCCACTCAGCTGTGAGCCCCTTAAAAACAGAAACTTTCAGCCTGCATTATCTTCCCAGTGTCTATTCAAGTCATGTCCAGAAAGAAAGGAGGAAAACAAGGAAGGGAGGAAGAAATGAGTGGAGAAGAAAGATAGAAGGGCCAGAGAAGATGAGAAAGGAGATGGTCTACAATGGAGGACCACAAGAGCAGGGTGGGACTTGAAGTCAAAAGGAGGGTAGAAACACTGTGGCATTTGAGATACTTAAATCATCTTGAGGGATGCATTAGGAATTAGTCTTCTTCATTATGCGTGATATGCAGTTAAGATTCAGTGTTTGTTGAGTGAATGAGTAATGCATGAAAAGCACAGGGGTGGGAAGGAGTCTTGAGAAAACACTGAAACTCTGGAAATCCCATTATCTTTTCTATTCTCAGGTTGCTCACCAGACCAAAAAAAAAAGGATGAAACCAGGCCTTTTAAGGTCTTCTATTAACATTTTCATTCCCAAACTAATTTTGTCAATTTATCTTTTGAAAAATATAAAACAAAGAAACTTAATAGTCCGCTAGATGATGGTTAACTCACATGTTAAAATCCTACGCTACCCTCTGGCTCCGTGTAGATAATTCACAACACAGAGGGTGTAAGAATTATAGGCTCCACAACTTTTTACAACGTCTGAGACTCATTAAACATGTTAAACAGAAGAAATGTATCTAATGCCTTTGAAATGACACGTTTTTATGTCCCAGAGAACTAAGAAGGCCTACACAGTAAAAACCAAGGGGCTGACATATTACACGAACGAGATTCTTGATATCTTTTCTGAACTAGCAGCTCAGATGTTCTGCCTCATTAATTAAAACTACCTTCCACTCCCTGTACTATTGAAAAGACAAGTCATAATACCTTTGAACTGAATGGCTTCTAGAGATCACTCTCTTTCCTGTAAATGCTGAGCAGTCAGATCAGAATCTGAAACAAAAATAGGGGAAGAAAGATAAGATAGAAAGTTATATAAACTCAGCCCTGGCAGAACATCAAGATTGCCTAACAACTATAAAGATTCCTTGGGAAAAAAGGGAGAAAGAGAGAGTGAAGGGGAGGAATTGAGGTAAGGAAGAAGAAACAAAGGCAATAATAAGATAGCGGCAGCTCACAGTTTTTGAAAAGGGGATATTTACATTTATTGAGATGCCTTCTGTGCCAGACACTGTGCCCAGCATTACAGATACTGAGATGATGAGGCAAAATCCCCGTCCCTGAGCACCTCACAGCATAATGCAAATTCTGTAAGCAAATGTTCTGCAGGAAATACAAGAGCCATATAAGAGACATATCTACCGGGTTCCCAGATACTTGAAGCTTTTGGTGTGTCAGCCTCATAAAGAACAGACACCATGTGAATTCCCACGCTGCCGCTGACAGCCTATGTGATTTTTGCAAGGTTCCACAATGTTACTTAGTTTCAGCTTTCCGAGTGATCGTTGTACCCACCTCCGAGGACTAGTGAGGATGTTAATAAGACAGGACCTAGAGGTTTTTATCTCAGTTCATATGCCATAAAAGTTGTAATGTATGTTTGCTCTATTATTTGAAAATATTCAATTCTGTTCTAGAAGACAAGAAAAATAAATGGAATAGATGAAACTGATGAGAAATGTGAAGCTTAGACAGGAAGCCAGTAAATAGTTTGTAAATCATTGCAAGATTCACGTACTCACATATCCACAGAGTATGTTAAATATCAATGGTAAGTTGCAACCAATAAGACATATTAAAGATGAATACAATAAACAATACATGAAAGAATAAGTGAGTGATACTAATAATAAACAAAAAAGGAAGAAAAGACAAATATGTAAGGTATGATTATAACACCGCTGGGCTGAATAGCTACGTCATCCAAAAGTCAGTCACCCAGTTCAGTCTCATTCAATTCAGCGTATCCTCTGCTCAAGAAACACAAATAAAACCCATAACTTCTCAACAGGCTAATTAGTGAGCCATGAGTACTTACTCCTGCATGTCTATGAAAAACCAATAGTATGCGTAAGCCCCCAGGTACTTTCTGTTTATTGGATCCCCTTGCTCAAATCTCAATTCTGGCTCTTTCTTACACAACAGAGACAATGGCTAATAGAGCAAAGGGAGAGAGAAAATATCTCACACAGCCGGCTTTGAGTAGCATGGTCTGTACGTCCCTTGCATCTTCGTGTAAGTGTGTTAATCTACCTGACCACTCCTTTCTTTTCACTGTAGGACCTAAGTTGATTTATTAAGTTATGCTATTCTGGCACCTTAAATTGGTCTGTGAATCTTTCTGTTCCTAACCTTGGAGATAGCTTGCCTGGTCGTGTAAGTGGAGGCTGCTGTTGCTTCAAAGTGATTTTCTAAATGTAAAAAGTGGTGCAGATTAATTCCTATCCTTCCTCTATATGCCTGAAAGATAATAGAAGAATCACATTTTAGAATGGGTATGGGTACATTTTAGAATGGGTCTGGGTTGATCGTATTTTTCTATTTAACACTATTTGCAAACAATATGGTATCATGCCACATCCCACTTATAACTCCCACTGTATAAACATTAGCCTATACAAGGCCACCCCTCTGGCTGCAGTACAATGGCCCAGGGGCGGGTTGATCCACCACCAGGCAACCACTGGCGGGGCAATGATCTGAGACTTGTGAGACCTGGCTCAAAAGATCATCTGATCTAGTCTTATAATGATGCTGAGAAATTCTTGCCAGTTATAAAGAGGAATTAATTACAGTGGGAAGGGCATGGCACAGCTAAAGCTTATGTGGAATGCAGGTAAAGAGATGGACCACATTCAGGATGATAAGAAAGGAAGAGCATGTTAGTCTCCACAGACAAGGACCAGGGAAGATCCCCAGGAAGAAGCAGAGATGTCACTGGAGAGAGAGAGAGAGACCCCAAATTCCTATGGGAATAAAAGGGATGGGGAAATCTGCTTTCATTGCAACTTTCCATTTCCAGTGTTAGCGGGGCCTGACCATTCAGAAGTTCCCATTCTGGGTCTCACATGCCAACATAGTTCACAAGAAGCTTCCATTTTCTTATAGTAATTTCTACCATTTCTGTTTCTTGCAAACAAATAAATCCTCCATTAGAATATTACTGGTTTGGGGCGGCACCTGTGGCTCAGTGAGTAGGGCGCTGGCCCCATATACTGAGGGTGGCAGGTTGAAACCCAGCCCAGGCCAAACTGCAATCAAAAAATAGCCAGGCATTGTGGCAGGCACCTGTAGTCCCAGCTACTCAGGAGACTGAAGCAAGAGAATCACTTAAGTCCAGAAGTTGGAGGTTGCTAGGAGCTGTGATGCTACCACACTCTACCAAGGGTGATTTAGTGAGACTCTGTCTCTATAAAAAAATAAAAGAATATTACTTAGTTTAGGGGCAGTGTCTGTGGCTCAATGGGTAGAGCACTGGCCTCATATACCGTGGGTGGTTCAAACCTGGCTCCGGCCAAACTGCAACAACAACAAAAAAAATGGCCAGGAGTTGTGGTGGGTACCTGTAGTCTCAGCCACTCAGGAGGCTGAGGCAAGAGAATCAATCGCCCAAGCCCAAGAGCTGGAGATTGCTGTGAGCTATGATGCCACAGCACCCTACCAAGGGCAATAAAGTGAGACTCTCTAAAAAAAAAAAAAAAAAAGACTATTACTTATTTATTTAAATATTTCTAAATAATCTCTCATTTAGAAGTCACATGTCTCACTTTAAGAGAATATGTTGATGGTTAAAAGATATAATTCAATTAGTAGGGTGTCACTCACATATTTAAGTGTCACACTGAGTTAATATGTCATAAAAGACCCCAGCTGTGCAGACTAGTAAATTAGAGTGCTTTTGATGACTTTGAGGCAGCTAACAGATCCTTGCGGCTCTTACATCTTTCTCATCTACAAATCAATCCTAACAACATTTACAGTCCTCCCATGGACCAGACAAGTTAATAATAGAGAAAAAAAGTAGCATATCCCCAAACTCACCCAATTTATAGAAATACCAACAAAAAATTGTCAACAAAATAGCAAACTGAGTATAAGAAACCAAGAATATTGTTCCTCAAAAAAAGTTATTCTATTTGGTAATTAGAACACATTTGGTTGAGCTATAATTATTTTTTAGGAAGGAAATTAATTATCAAAAAAGTCAACTTAAATCTTGACTTTATGGGAAGGAAATTAATTATCAAAAAAGGAAGGATTTTTAGGAAGGAAATTAATTATCAAAAAAGTCTACTTATATCTTGATTTTACAGGAAATACACTATCAGGCTTGACAAAGTCACATGAAAGTGTTTGTAAGTGTGTCACGATGAGAAAACCTGAGAGTGGATTACCCAGCCCGAGTTGAGTATACATGCTTCAATAATTGAACTGATGTTCAACATTAACAGTTATTTCTAATGAAAAAAATTATTTCAGTGAGGGGTTTTAATGTTTCTTTAATCCCATTGCACCTCTTATGTTCCCAGCATTATGTCAGGAACTTTTAACATGTACATTTTTATCCGTATATACGAAGGATTAAAATGAGTTTCAGAGAAATTGTATCACATTATTTATCCAAAGATACACAACAAATAAATTACAGAGCTCGTATTCTAATTAAATTGTGTCTGGCTTCAAAACTAGCTCTTTTCATTTCATCATGCGACTTTAACTCAATGTGATGTGTTAAATTGATGCTACTTAAGCAATAAAATGTATTTTGGTTAAATCATTTTTATGGAAACATGTTTAGCTCTAGCCTTATTTAAACACAATGAACAGTATAGGTTTTGTTGGAGAGATCATTGGATCACTGATATTACCTAAAATATAAAAAGTGTTGGTCTTCCCAAAGAGATAGGACTTGTTGTCCCTAAAATAAATGCCCTTTGGTCACTACAGAGATGGCCTGCCACGGGTTTACTTGTCCTCACTAGACATTACTTTCCCTGAAGACAATAACCTCTATTCCCATAGCTCCAGAAAACTATCTGTTATAGAACAGTCCATAAAAGTTTTGTCGCATGCATTAGGTTATCCCCCTGAACATTTTCCGCAGTAGAAATGGAACTCCACAAAGAGTATTTTTGTATATTCTCCTCATCAAGGTGTCTTTGGTACAGAAGTGTTTGTGATGCGCATGTTTATCTGAGATATGAGGTGATATTGATTTGTATGCATATTTATATTTCAGGCAGCCACATTATGCCATGCTTTGGTAATAGCTGCATAATTCTCTCACTGGGAGAGCAGTTTCTATAATCGCAGCTGATGATTTCTTTTTATAGACTTTATACTTTAGGTGCTATTTTTTATTGTTGGAAATCAAATTAAGAAAGAGAATTCTTCTGAAATGAGAATGCTGGCCCTGGAAAGTATAAATCCAAAGGCAGGAACTTATCTATCCCAGTGAAACACCAGGTAAATTACCACCAAAGATTGCAAACTGCTTGAGAACATAGTTTTTGCTATACTGGCAAGAGAATAGAATGCAAAATTAGAACAAAGACGGTGTGGAGAGGAACTCTCACATGAACTTGGAGTCTTGAACCTTGTGGATTTAATTACTGAGGTACTGTTAATACAAATACATGGCATGCTTATCTATGATGGATATCAGTGTTACAGTTAATTTTCCTGCTCAGCTCTTTTTATCCAAGAGCAGATTGCACTGTTGTAGATTTCAGTAAGAGAAGTATGGGGGTTAGTCTTTATTTATAACAAAATACTACCTATTATAGAATCTCTGACATAATCCCATTGCCCTCCTCAAGGAAACCATAAATGGGTATGTAACTTCCCCATTTGTGAGTTAACCACAACAAAGTGGCTTAAAACTGTCATTAATTTCTATCACAACTCTGTGGATTAGTAATTTGGGATAGGTTCAGCTGGATGATTCTTTTGCTATACTCCCCACATGATATGTGGTCTACTAGGGGGTGGCTGGGGCTGCTCAGAGTGCGAAGGCCTCAGCAGGGCAGCTGAGATGACTGGATCTCTCTCTATATCCTGCCTCACCTCTTCTTGTTCACATGGAGGTCATAATATTCCTGGATCAGAAAAAGAGAACAAGCTTCAAAAGGCTTTGCAAGTCACAGCTTAGGTGTTCGCTACCTTCCCATTAGCCAAGGCACAGCACTTAGCCAAACCAGAGTCAGTGTGAGAGAAGAGTAATGACAGCTATGGATACAGGAAGGTGTGCACAGATCAGGTCATTATCACAAAAAGTGAGCATACCACTCCTACTTTCATATAATACTCCTCGCCTCTCTCTACTTCTTTATGCACTCCTCCCTAGAAATTTCATGGAAATCTGAAGAAGAATAAAGCAAGTAAGCTCAGCTAGCTCTTCTCTTTTTTCCCATTTGAAGTGGTTCTGCCTACAAAGAGCATACATTCCACCTACACCCTAAATGCTATTTTGTCTGTTGGAACTTAGGTTTTCAGTAATAAAAAATATAATTATCTGGAGATAAGAATCACATTCTCTAATATATGGATTTTGGCAATAAAGAAATCTGGAACCAATAGTAAATTAAGTATATGTTTAAGTAATATGCTAATAAGTAAAATAAGTATATTAGTATATTTTTCTGTCATATTTCTCAACTGGTTCAGAAACCAATCATAGAAGACCCTCCATCTTTTATTTGAATACTCTCTAATAAAAAAGAATACTATCATTTGAATGAGAGACTTTTAGTTATTATGACAAGATGGCAGTACCCTTTAATGATTGAGAAAAAGGAAATTTAAAAGAGGAGAATTCCTCAGAACTACTAAAGAGTAATGATTACAGAAACTCTGTTACTGGACAATGAGGAATTTGATGAGACAAAGTCCTTGAGGAAAGTCTTTAGTTTTAAGAATAGAACAAAACTTGAGATGGGCCAAGATGGCAGACTAGAAGAAGCTCAAGCATGCAACTCTCTAGGAGAGGATCAAAAACTATAGGTAGATGCCTAACTACAGATGGGCACTCTTGGATGGAGCACTTGACCATGACCCCTGCCCTGCCTGCTGTAGGACAGGCCATGCCCCTTGGACAAATGCTCGCACAAACTCACAGTAAAGGAATGGTAAAAATTATTACACACAAATAGAAACCAAAAGTAAGTAGGTATAGTCATTTCTATATCAGATAAAATAAACTTTAAATCAGCAATAGTAAGATAAAAAAAAAAAAGACAAAGATGGTCATTAAATATTGGACAGATTATCAAAACAGAAAGTGAAGAAAGAAACACTGGGCTTAAAGAGAACTCTAAAACAAATGGAGCTAACAGGACATTCTACCCCCAAACTACTGAATATATGTAATTCTCATCAGTATATGGGGCATTTTTCAAGACTGATCATATCTTAAGCCACAAAACAAGTCTCAGTAAATTCAAAAGACTCTATGTCATACCCCTTTCTTCTCAAACTAATTGTAATAAAACTAGAAATCATTCCAAGGGAAACATTCAAATATACACAATTTCATGGAAATTAAACAATCTGCTGCTGAATGACCGTTAAGTCAATGAGGAAATTAACAGAGAAACTGTAAGATTCCTCAAACTGAATGACAAAAGCAACACGTGTTTTTAATATCTGTGGACTACAGACAAAACAAAAGAGAAAGTCCATAGACTTAAATGTCTCCATCAAAAAGACAGAAAGAACAAACTCATGTTATATCTCAAGGAATGATAAAAAGAACAAACTAATGCAAAGCCAGCAAAAGACAAGAAATAACAAAGCTCACAGCTTTTTTTGGTTTAGAAACAAGAAAGGAAGGAAAGGAGGAAGGAAGGGAGGAAGGGAGAGAGGGAAGAAGGAAGGGAGGGAAGGAGGGAGGGAGGAAGGGAGGGAGGTAGGAAGAGAGGGAGGGAGGGAGGAAGGAGCAATGAAACAAAAAGTTGGTTCTATGAAAAAATAAACAAGTCAATAGAACAATAGCAAAATTAACCAGAAATAGAAGAAAAATGACTGAAATTAGCTCACCAGAAATGAAAAAGAGGACTTTATACATGAAATCACAGAAATATAAAATATCATCCATGAATACTACAGAAACCTCAATGCAAAGAAACTAGAGAACCTAGAGGAAATGTATAAATTACTGGAAACACACCATCTCCTAAGCCTGAATCAGGAGGAAATAGAACTCCTGAACAGGCCAATAATGATAAGCAAGATTGAAACTGTAATAAAAAATCCACCAACAAGAAAATGTCTGGCCCAGATGGGGGCATAATATCCCTTATGAACAATGATGCAGAGAAACAAATGCAAACCTACCATCAATCCTGCAATATCACTGCTGGGTATCTGCCCAAAGTAAAAGAAGTCATCTTATCAAAAAGACATCTACACTCAAATGTTTATCACAGCACAATGTACAACAGCAAAGATGTAGAAATAATATAAATTCCCATCAATTCGTGAATGGATATATATATATGTGTGTGTGTGTGTGTGTGTAGAGAGAGAGAGAGAGTGTGTATATATATATATATAAAATTTGTACACACACAAACACCATACAGTACTACTCAGCCATGAACAGGAATAAAATAATGTCTTTTGAGCAAGTTGGATAGATCTGTGGACTATTATCCTAAGTGAAGTATATCTCAGGAATGGAAAAACAATTACCATATTTTCTCACTAATAAGTGGGAGAAAATGATGGCTACACACAGGTACAAAGAGACACAAACAATGTTGGAACTGAGAAATAGGGGTGAGGGATTAAAAACTTACTTACTGGGTACAATGAACACCTTTCTGATTACAGTCACACCAAAAGCCCTGACTTAAGCATTACACAAGGTGTTCGTGTAAAAAAACACTTGTACTCCCCCTTAATATTTTGAAATTAAAAACAAAAAGAACAAAACCTAAAAAGTTCTAATATTATTACAAAGCCCAGGTAAAGATATTAATAGTAACTAGTGCCAAGCTCAAGATTACTCTGGGTTAGAATGACTCAGAATATGTCTATAAAAAGAATGGGAGTTGAGAACAAAGACAAAATGAATAAGCCTGGACTGGCACAACCCACGCATATATACAGGGAGGGAGTGGTCAAATGAAGGAAAAAGAGTGAGGCATTTTTCACATTCTACTCCTATAATTTTACTTTGTAACTAAACAAAATACAACTCTAACAATTACATCAGATTAGTTTCATTCTAAAAGTGAGAGAACAGAGATAAAATGAAATTAAGGGACTCACCCAAGTGTAGAACGAAGAACTTGCTCATCGGGAGATCTGGCCTTTGCCCTGGCCTTCTACAAAGTAAAGTAGCTGTAATTTGCTGGGAACCTTGAACTAGCCAGAGAGTAACAGTGTGATTTACAGTAAGAGCTTTGACCCACACCAATCCTGTGATTTAGGGTGAGAGCTTTGTGTCACGACTGGAGACCAGAGACTTAAATCCTCTTCATGAGCAGTCAGTTATTCAACAGACCTGTGTAATGGAGCCTTAGCCTAAACACCAAGGCTTAGGTGGGCTTCCCTGGGTGGTAGGACTCCACGCCTATTATCATACACCAATGCCAGGAGAGTAACACATCCTGACTTCACTGGGCAGAAGCCTCACATTTGGAACCCTCCTCTCTTCTTTTGAGATCTGTGAATCTTTCTAGCAATTACTTAACCTAAAGGCATTTGGGGGAATACACACACACAACCCTTATATTTGTTGCAGAAGTGAGAGCAGTCTTGTGGAGGATGGTATACTCTCTAACTCTGTACTTGGCCCCAATATCCCATACAAGGTAAGCCACATATGGTCCTGCAATTCACACACTGCACAGCTACACAAGGACAGCTACTGCCACCATGGGAGGTAGCTAGAAATACTATTCAATAGATCTTTTAAATAACACATACCTTCACTATTCTCATTAGAGCTGAAGGTAATAAAAGTAATGAAAAATCCAGTATTAATTGTGCTGTCCATGCAAAAGCCTTATTGCTAATAAGCACTAAGCCAGATAAAATCCAAGTCTAGACATCCCAACTTTGGTGCCACAAAATATCTTGGGGCAACTATGCAAATACTTGACGTGTCCTAGAGTTGTATGCATGTCTGCACATGATGGTCCTGATAACCCACCTCGGAAGTGCAAAAGTTAGAATTCAAGCCCGGTCCCAGCTTAAGATAAAAATTCACCCTAGATCCAATGCAGAAATAAGTCTATATGAAAGGAGAATAAAATAAAACAAACAGGTGAGAGGATAGTTAAGATTCACACACTTGGAATTTTGTAGAGCTTAATTCTAAATATTAACACATCCTCATTGCATCAATCGGAGAAAGGATTCTGTTTCCAAGATAGAAGGATGAGACTATGACCAGAAATTTCTTGGGACACCTGGGTTACTGACTGAGCAAATGCTGCACATTGCACAGAAAAGTTAGCAAAAGCCAATCAGTTAGGACTATAACAAATAAAAGATAAATGATGTGTCTAGTTATTGGTATTCTATTGGTATATGCCTGTTATTCAAAATAGAAGCATAGTTCTAACCATTTTAAGTCTAGACATTAGGAAAAGAGTGAATTTCCTTGCCAAGAGAGTTTTGAAAAGGCAGAAGCTGTATTTTACTCTGTGTGTCCAGTTTATAACTCAGGAACAGGTCAAAGCCCTCAGAACTATTGAATTTGTTAAATTAATGAAAACAAGTGGGAAGAAGTGCTCTAATCACAGCCCTACTGCCTGGACAACGCTTCTTCCTCTTTGTTCTCTACTTTTCTTTTTTTTTTATTTATTTTTTTTTATGGGATTCAATGCGTTAATTATCTGTACAAATTATCGCCCTGGGTAGAGCTCACAGCAACCTCCAACTCCTGGCCTCTCTCAGCCTCCCAAGTAGCTGGGATTCTAGGTGCCCACCATAATGCCCATCTATTATTCGATTGCAGTTGGCATTGCTTTTTGGCAGGCCTGGACTGGATTCGAATCCACCAGCTCTGGTGTATGTGGCTGGTGCCTTAGCCGCTTGAGTTACAGGCACCAAGCCCATTCTCTACTTTTCATTGGCCAACTCCCTCTCAGTGAGAGAGCAGATTGGAATAAAATTGAATGGAAAATATTAAAAGTAACAGGAATCTTTACTATCCCTTCCGTTCTAGAAACACAGTGATTCTGGTTCTCTGACTTCTGCAGTTTATATTACTCCAAGTGAAAAAGATAGAAAATCCATAAATGGACCTCTTAATAATGTGGAATTAGAGCCTCATTATTTTTGTTATGAAAAATATGATGAAAAGAAAGAAAATTATAGAATATTTGAACAAACATTCTAAATAGTCTAAAAACTAATTTGACCTGTTCAACACTGAAATTCAATATTATTTGTTCTGATTGCATAATAATCTTATTGGTAATAAGCACCAAGTCAAATATAATCCAGAACAGGAAAAGCAAAACTTCGGACCCCATGATCAGTTCTCTGGGGCAGCTGTGCAAAACTTGACATTTAATTTTAAAAGCATGGAGGCATGATGGAAAAGCATCTCTGTGGGAGAGTGGAGAGCAGTGGTGCATTTTATTTGACATGGTGGATTTGCCTTCCTTTATTTTCATATTTTAATAAGTTCAACTCATGAAAGCATAATGAAAATAGAAAGATCAGCTATAATCAGGATGCACGGACATTTGGGAATCTTGATTTAAAAAAGCAGTTGCCATCCTAAGTCTTTCAACAAAATGTAAATTAAACAGATGAAATTGCCTAAAACATCACTGATTCCCAAGAGAACGTAATCATGCTTAAATGCCAACACTAAATTAATCAGAGGAACAGAATGTAGAGATGAGAAATTTCATTTTAAGCAGCTTCATGTTTCATTAAAGTAAGTGGACATGGCAGGTCAGGTTAAGACTTTGCAAAGAATGATTTGAAAAGAAAAAGGCAAAGATTTCCATCTCAAAACTATGCAGCCACAAAGCCTATTCAAACAGAGCTGAATAGTAATTCACAGGCATAGGATGCTCCATCCTTGATGATTTTTTCAAAACATTTCTTTTTTCTCTGTGCAGAATTCTGGAAAAATATATATTGATATTTGTGTAAGCGTATTCTTTTCTTCAAAATAGCTTAGCTATAGTTTATACACTGTACTTACATTACTTATAAACAATCATGTTCCTCTGCTCTAAATTGGTCCAAAAAATAAATTGAATTGCCAACTGAAACATGATAGGTATTTAACTTAGAACAAGCAAAGAAAGGGATTTGGATAGGATGGTGAATGGAAAAAATTTTTGTCAGAATTCATTTATTTGTACAACAAATGTTTTCTGACTGCCTCTCTGTACCAAACACAGTTTTAGATGCTTGGCACGAGCAATAAACATACACGTATTCACATAATCAGAGTCTTAGATTTCTTTTTAATTAGCAGAATTGATTTATTTGGTTGAGAATTATTTGTTGTAGTTTTGTTTTCAACATGCTGAGTATTTCTATTATGTGTTCAGTTCGAATATAAAATCTTTTTCATTTATCAATTTTTATCATTCTTTAATTGCCATTATCGTAATTTTATCTTGCTTTACTTTTATTTCAGAATGTATTGGGGGTACAAATGTTTTGGTTACATGAATTGCTTTTGTACAGTTTGAGTCAAAGTTATAAGTATACCCATACCCCTTGCCCAGATAGTATATATTGTGACCTGTTGCTTAGATTTTAAAAATTAAATTTATATGGCAATATGAAACATAATAACTGTAAAGGGAAAAAAATGTAAACTAGGGTAAGAAGAAAAAGAAGCACACAGCTGAGAGAAGAAAAGAAGGTGTAGTATGAAAGATGGTTATCAGGATAGGCCTCATTGTGAAGGGAACTTGAAAAATGTGAGTCATCCTTGTGAAATCAGTCCCAGCAGAGGGAACAGTCAGTTCACTGGCCCTCGGGCAGGCGCATGCTATCCGCCTGTGAGAAAGCCTAAGGGAGCCCTGTGTCTGAGCAGAGGGAAGGGTCCTGGGAGATGAGATCAGAGAGCAAGTGAGAGGCCAATAACACTGAGTCTTATAGGCCATTGTAAAGATTTTAGGATCGACTCTAGATAAAAAGAACATTCATTTCATAATTTTGAGCAGAAGAATAACATAAGCTAACTATCCAGTTACTGTGTGGAGAGCAGACTAGGGGAAGAGAAGGCAAGAGTAGAAGAAAGGAGAGAAGTTGGAAGACTGTTGAAGTGATCCAGGTGCAAGTTGCTGGTAGAGAATGAGGCTGGTGAGAATCAACTGGACCCCAGTTATTCTGAAGGTAGAGCCAACAGGATTTCTTGTTGGATTGAATGTAGTGGGTTAAGAGAAAGAGAGAGAAATCAAAGATGACTTCAAGGTGTTTGGTATCAGCTACAGATAAAAAAGAAAAAAAAAACTTCATCAATCAAGACGAGAAAGAGGTGGGTATGAAAATTTGGGGATGGGAAGATAAGTTTTGTTTTGGAAAATATGAGATGTATGTCTAAGTTTGAGCTGAGTTTGGAAAAATAATTACATAGGCTATTTTAGAACACAAGACAGAGATCTGACCGGAGGTATACATTTAGCAGTTCTTAATGTACAAATGATAAATCCATAAATGTATAATATATAAATGCATAATGATAATGTATAAATGATAATGGAGAAGATCTCCAAGACTAGGACTCACTCAGACTTACTAAAAATATATATAAAATTTCCAAATTTTTTATCCTTTTCCTTCATTCTTCTTCTTTTGGCCTTTTCCTCCACGCCACAACCCAAGAGGTAAAGTCAGTGACTCATCTAGTGCTTTGTTGGATCCTCTATTTCCATCTGTTTCATAGTCCATCATGTAGTACACTCCTTTTGTTCATTTCTCTACTCCCCAACTGTGAGAAGCTTGAAGCTTGGGGACAAAGACTTATCTTAGTCTATTTGTTATGTTTCTACCAAGTGCCCAGTCTCTAACTCGGCATCTAATGTAGTAAGTATGTTAATTGCATATATTGGGTTAAATTGGATTTATTAAGTCTTCAGATTAAAACAGAAAAGAATTGAAGTAAAGAAAGAAGATAAAAGCCATATTTCTATCTAATTTCTGTGCAGCTTGAGCTGCAATTGGAGAATTATGGAGAGGAATTTTGTCATATATGACTGCATCCCTCAAGTAAGAAACATACAAAATTATGTAGCGTTTATTCTGTATAAGACACTATCAATACATTATCATTATCTCATTTAATTTACTTAATAAGCTTATATAGTTGGTGTAATTGGCCCCATTTTACAAATGAGCAGACTGAATAGTGGAAGAACAGGAACTTTAACCATGAGTGTGACTCATGAGCTCAGTTTCCCTCCACTGCTATTCCCCCCAGACTCCTATTGCTGAGTCTGAGATTATCAAAATTCTTAGAATTGCAGGAAAAAATTTATTGGCACCAAGTGAAACCAATATAAGACTAAAGCAATGCCCTATACCAGTGGTTCTCAACCTTCCTAATGCCACAATGTATTTTCATTGTTACAAAGGGGTCACGACCCACAAGTTGAGAACCGCTGCCCTACACCGTTTTCAAGGTGAGATATCACCATCTTCTCCCTCTCAACCTTCATTATCTATATGAAAGTTTCAGAGTTTAGGAAGAGTTTAGGGAAAATAAAGTCAAAAAAAAGATGAAGGGATAACTCAGAGATCTGGGATAGTCCTTGCTCTCCCCACACTTTGCTATGTCTCTTATTTAGACCTTTGAAGCCAAGTCATCACTATCCCTTACCACTTAAGGCCCAGAGTTCTAGTTTGAGAACTGTACTAGATTATTTTGCCCAGTAGAAGAAAAAGTGATCTAACTTTGGCCTGAAGCAAGTCAGCCAGATAGAGACAACATGCACAGTGAATCAAGAGATGGATTTACTATCAGATAACCTGGTTCAAATGCTAGCCCTGTCACTTCTATGGTTATATGAACTCACAGAAATCATTTAAATTCTCTGAGCCTTGATTTCTGCACTAAGAAAAAGAGTGAAATAGGCCAGATGCTGTCTGTAATCCTACACCCTGGGAGGCCAAGGCAGGTGGATTGCTTGAGCTCAGGAGTTCAAGACCAGCCTGAGCAAGAGCAAGACCCCATCTCTATTAAAAATAGAAAAACTAGCCGACTGTAGTTGCACATGCTTATAGTCCCAGATACTCAAGAGGCTGACACAAGAGGATTACTCAAGCCCAGGAGTTTGAGGTTGCTGTGAGCTATGATGATGCCACAGCACTCTACCCAGGGTAACAGAGTAATTTTCTGTCTCAAAAAAAAGGGAAAAAAGAGGGAAGTAATATTTTCCCTACCTAGATGACAGTACCGTTGTGAGGGTGGAAAAGGTAAAAAAGACAAAGTAATTCAGAATCTAGGGATATTATTCCTACTTAATTTATCTACCAATGTTCATAGTGATTATTTCTGAGTTACAATTTCTGTAAGTGTGTAGAAGATATAAAGAAGGATCAGGGTTTATTGCCAAGGAATATAAGTATCTAAGATCCAGTAATAACTCAGGAGTGACTAAGAGGCTTAATACAGTAACTCCGCAGGGAAGTTGTTTTAACACAGAATAAAATGATGGCTTCCAAATGGATGAAAGCAACCCTGTATAGCAAATAAAACCACAAAGGACATCTATGGTAGGTTAGAAAAATTACCACAATTATTTACACCTTCTCCTATCAAATGGAAGAATATATTTTCACCATTAAATCAGTCTGAGCTAGTGATTTGCCTTAGACCACAATGAACATGGTGCAAGTTCTGACCCTGAGCCATGAGCTTCTTTGCACAATTCCACATGCTCTCTTGGATCCTTTCCACATCCACAATATATAAGTCTAGTCTTGTCTGATGAATGATGAGAGAACTCATGGAGCTAGAGCAAGCTATCCCACTAAGCATTCTTAGAAGAGCCAGCTCTGAGCCAGCCCTGCTAATCATATATGCATGACAGCCAAGATCAGCCAAGACTGGCCTCACCCAATCATTCCAGACCCAAATGCTGACCTCCAAAATCATGAGTTTAATAATTATTTTTAAGCAACTGATTTGGGGAGTGATTTGTTGCATAGCAAGTAATGATTGATCCAACAACTTAGCATTTAGGAATGGGAAGTCACAGCAGCATCTGAGTTGCTCCCATACCTATCATGTCCTTTCTTTGGAAAGTTTAGATTTGCTATTCTTAAAAGTTGGCTAGAGGTGAAAAAGCAACAGAATTCTCCTTTGCCTCTAAACAAGTAAATATGACTTGGTAGTGTGAGGAAATCTGAAATGTCCATTTTATCTAGTCACAACTGAATCTCTGAGAAGGAAAAGGAATAAATCAGTGGGGCAAGAAACTGGAGGGATGAGCAGCAGACTCCATATGAGCTGCAAGCCAGAGACTCCCTGGAAAGAAACCTAATAATTCCGCCTTCAGTGACTCACTTTGTTCACTTGGATGGGGATTCAGCACAAACAGTAATCTTACAACGTAATGAGGCAGAGCCCATTTTCTGCCTTTCCAGTGGAAAGTGAAATTGCAATCCGCCTCTGTTGTAAATCAAAATGCCTTTCTAAGCTGAGTTGTTAATAACAAATGTATATTTCCCATTTCACCACCATCTCTTTAGATTTCACACATTAAGAGATTTATTTATACAATATTCTGCTTTGCTCAAATTCATTTTCAAGACTTTCCCAGAGGCCACTGAGCATCTTGTTTAAATAGACTTTTTACAAGTTATGAAGTTTAGATTATTAAAAAACAATCTAGAAATCTGATCCTCAAAGTACCTGACACATCCATTTTGGTTTTTAAATATATAACATTAGTTCAAAGAACAAATTCCTAGCTCTTATTTTCTAGCTATTCTGATTCTAGTAATGGGCATTTGTTTGGGGTAGAAGAAAATAGAAAATAAAATAAAGACAGCAGCTAGAAATATCTGTAAGATGGTGTCATCTTATTTTAGAAGTTTACAGATAGGTTGACCTTGGTCTATTGGTTGATCTTGAACTTAACATAATTGGCTTTCAACCTGGAAGATGATCTACCTTCCACCACAAAATTTATTAAAAGCAACTTTCCCTATCAGTAATTGTTCATCTTCACTGCCAGGAATTTTCCAAGGATTCAGGAAAAAATTCAAAGAAGTCTCTCCTCATAAAAAGTACAGAGGCTACTATCACAAACCCTGGTAAGTAAATACATAAGTAGTTAAAGATATTGCTTCTATCCTCAAGAAGCTTAAATGTTAGGGCCAGGCATGGTGGCTTCTAAGCCGAGTACTCTGGGAGGCCAAGATGGGTGGGTCACTTGAGCTCACAGGTTCTAGAGCAGCCTGAGCAAGACTGAGATCCCATCTCTACTACAAATAGCCAGGTATAGTGGTGCATGCCTGGGTCTCAGCTGCTCAGGAGGCTGAGGCAAGGGAATTGCTTTAGCCCAAGAGTTTGAAGTTGTTGTGAACTATAATATGACACTCTATCCAGGGTGACAGAGTGAGACATTGTCTCAAGAAAAACAAAAGAAGAAGAAGAAGAAAAAGAAAGGTATAGATAGAAGCTATTAGAAGGAGAGAAGTCTTTTATTAATATTCTCCTACATAGTAGTGCATTGCAAAAGTTATGTCATCTAATCCTGCCAACAACACAAAAAGTAAAGTGTTATAATCATTTAATAATAGAAAAGTTGAGGAGAAGAAAAGTAGGAAACTTCTCCAAGGTGACCCAACTAACACGGAGCAGAACTAGAATTCAGGGCCAAGTCTGTCTGCCCAAAATTCCCTTGCCAACAATTCAAGCCTCCCCAACACTACACCCAAATGCCTCTTATCATATTTTACACCTTCTACTTTATTTTTGATATTTACTGATGAGGAGGCAGTTGGTAAATGGAAATCAGATTAAGATATGGAGTTAAAAAGATCTGATGTCAAAATCTCTCCTCTCACTGCACTGATAAGAGTAACAATAGAATTAATTCATTCATTCAATGAATATTGATTGAGTACCTAACTACCATGCTGTAAGAATTATTCTAGATTTTGTTTACAATGGCAAACAAAAAGAGGCAAAAATGCCTGCTATCTTGGTGCTTACATTGTTAATGAAGGCAATAGATAATAAGTTGACAAATAAAAAATACAAATCTTAATAGTGGTAACTTCTATGATCAAAAATAAAGCAAAGTGGAGGGTGGCAGGTACAATGGATGCATTCATTAAGCATGCAGTAGGCACCAGCCACTGGACGTGTACTTTGGAAGCTGACACAAATCCACTCTGTCCTCCAGGATCTAACAGTCTGAGCAGGAGGACCAGACACACAGACTGCTGGTTGTCACACCACCTGGAGAGGACTCCAGGAGAGTTGTGTACAAATGCCATGGGACAGCAGAGACAGCAGAAATTAGTTCTACCAGAAGGAGAGAAGATCAACACTTTGGTGACACCAATAAAAGGAAGAAGAACTGATTAACAAAAGAAGCCACCACTTGTGTCAGGCATTTCACACACATCGTCTTATCAATCTTCTCAGTATCGTAGAGGCACATACATTATTATTCTCACTTATGTACCAAGAACTGAGTTTCCAAGGCTAGGTGGCTTTCTAGTTCTTACACAGTCTACATGTTGGTATTCAGATCCAAGTTTTTGGCATAAAATTCTCGATTATTCCTCAAGACCATTTGGCTTGCTTTTTAGTAAATAAACATCAATTTATTTAATTTAGTAAATAAACATCCAGAGGATTCTGTGTGAGGAAAGCTGCCCTCAGAATTAGTTTCTACATAAGCTCCTTGATGTGCAGAATAATCTCACGCTTTCTCAAACATTCCATTAACATTTTTGTTCTCAGGGGCCATGACAGTTTATAGGTTTTTTTAAGGCATTTTCCTACACTCTTCCAGAAGAGCAGAGTATTTTCAAATCCAGATAGTATTTTCATACCCTTCAAGGAATTTGTGTTTTATGGAAACTTTGCAAGGTAGGTGAGAAAGTACAACCATGCCCAATTAAGAGACAAGGAAAGAGAAGCTTCTGCAGGTGGGTTGTGTCTGAGAATATACAGCCAGTAAAGGAGCTTAACAAGGCTGAAAATGTAAGCTGCTTCATCCCCATCCATTTTGCCCTCACCACTATACTTCGCCCATAAGAGGAAAGGAAACCAAATTCAGATAAAGATAATTCCTGATGCTCCCTCTCAGTTGGAAAGACAGAAAAAAAAATGACATGATAAAAGAACTTGGACAGGATAGGGAAGGAATGTGCCGAGAGACCTCTCTATACTTCTTAGAACTCTCCCAAGATCTTTCTGCTTGGTTTTCCAGAACACTCTCTATCACAATTCATTGTCATGGGCTACTCCCAATATCCTGGGTCTAGAGAAAACACCTTTTGGGGCAGGGATTTTATCTAATCCAGAAGAAACCCAGAGGCAAGGATAGAGTAAAAATCTTGGTCTCTGAAAATTTCAAAGAATATAGAGCATTCAGTTCTAGACCAGACACTGTACTGGGCTTTGGGGATAAAAATAAGATTCAGGAAGTCTCTGTTTCAGAGTACATGACAAGATTAGTAAAAGAATAATAAGCACTCTTCCAGCAATAAAACAAGGAGAAATGACATGAGAGCTCTGAGAAGACATCATCCAAGACCTTGTAGCATACAGATGCTGGAGGGATCCATTCTGCTAAGTTGGACCCATGGAAAGCTTGATCCCTCACTAAGAACTGAGCATGGAGGGACCTGGTAGGCACATCTATTTAGTTAACATTAGTGGCTAAAAATCTGGTTGGCATCCCAAATCTGCCACTTTATACTTGAGTGAATATGAGCTAGTTACTTTATGTCTTCCAATTTTCACACAAAAAAAGACATAAAAATAATACCTAAAAATTCAGATGCTTAAGATTAAATGAAAATAAACAAAATCAGGTTTAAATAAAGTGCTTTAGCATAATGTTACATCCTTAGTAAATGAAAGCCTCTTTTTTAAGATCACTCCTGTAACACTGGAGAACTTGGAGGAACTAGTCCAAAGACAGGAAAGCTACCTGGAAAGCTGAAGCAGAAAGTCTAATAAAACTGGCAGGAAACCAAGCAAGATGGTAATTACTTCCCAAATAACACCACATAGAGACCTATGGGAGCAAAAAAAATCATATATCCTGGACTGAACTTGTTATCTCTCCCTTCAAATCAGCACTCCCTTTTGTAGTTCTTATCTTCATGAATACCATCCCTACCCATCCGTCATCTAAACCAAGAAGTGAGCTGAGATCCTGCTACTCCTTACCTTCCAAGTCCTAGAGAAACTAGAGAGAATCCACCTACTCAATATCGTTCCTCCCCTCCACCCCAGCCAGTGAGAATGTATCATTACTACGCTGGTTTAGTCCTTCATCCCCTCTCATTTGAGTTAAGGCAGGGGTGGTCAAACTGGTCATCCTGACTGCTTTCAATTCTCAGCACGTCAGATGTACCCACTGCACCAAGGCAGAGTAATCTTTCTAAAGCATAAAATCTGATCAAATGTTCACCCTTCCTATATATCTCAGTTGTTCCCATTGTCTAAGATAAAGGTCAAACGGTTAATAGTGGTCTCTGTTATCTGGCCCCTGCTTTATCCTCCTCCGCACACCACAAACATGGTTAACAACTGACTGGTCCCAAGCATGCCAAGCAATGGCACGCGTCTACACATTCACCCACACCATTTCCTCCACATCTCCCAAAGGGTGGTTTGTGAAATACCATGGACCAGTCTCCCAGGATGCTTTAGGAAGCAAATCACCATTGGCCAAATTACTTTTAGAAAAACTGCAAATCTTTTTTTTTTTTTTTCTGGAGAATCTTAAGCCTCTAAAATATCTCATAATCTGAAAATCTATTCACCTTTGTTCCTTTCTTAAGATGAAACACATCTTAGAAACTTCATCCTTATACATGAGTAATATTTATTCGGTCCTTCATCTTGTTGGCTTCTGAGCCTGATAAATATTAAATACTTTTATTTCTAGTAAATAAGTGGCTTTCTACTGGATCTGTGTTCTAATTTTCATTTTCCTTGTCATGGAGTTAGGTGGATTTTTCAGAATAAATCAAGAAAAAACACTTTAGGTCTGAATACTGTTAACCATAACAATATGTTCTTAAGATGGATGTATTGACAATCTTTACATCAAAGAAGTAGAGAAATGTGGAGAAATGTCCCTTGCTAAGTATGCTCTCAAATCCTCTATTCCAAATTGAGAATATACCTACTGCATCATTGTTTGAATAACCCCATTGTCTCAATAAGCTATTCAAATCCATATCAAATTAGCTATTAACTGCCACTGTTCTTTCCATCAACCATTTCATCTTTTTCTTTGAGGACTGGACAGGGCTTTAAGTAGACAGGGCTGGCAAAACTAGGAAAAGACAAATGCTGAATGTTATAACTGAATTTGAATACAAAGAAAGGATTGAAACCTCTCCAATTCAGACCAGTTCACATAGTCAGCATTCTTAGTGTGATGGTCTCAAAAACAGCAGTTTTTGGTCTCAAAAACAGCAAATGGAGAACCAATAAGACACCATACACACATATATGCACACGCACACACCCTGTGGAAATGTGGGGACCTAGAATTAGGGAAACATAAGTTCAAAACCTATCTTATTAGTGAATGACACTAAATTCTTAATATCTCTGAAATCAGTTTCCTCATCTGCACAAATGGGAGCAATAATATGAGCTTACCATGTTATTTCAAGATCTGAATAATAAAACGTGAATAAAACATCTAAAATGGTACCTGTAACATAATAGATGCTTGATAAATGTTCATTTTCTTCCTTCTTTTTTCTCCATTCTACCTACAAAATTCCCACTGATAATTTCCATTTATTCATTCTTTTATCACAGACATCCTCAAGTTTGTCCACAACATAAACATAATTTTATCCTAAACCCAAAACCAGAAGTTGGTAAACTATATGAGTTCTGACAAGTAAGTTTACGAACTTGTCTTAAAAAAAGTGCTGCTGCCCTCCTTGCTGAATGTCACCGGGGTCACCTCCCCCAGGGAAGCTATGCTCCCACACTAGGGCCTAGTCCACTCTTCAAAACAATTTTGGAACTCTTTTTCTGGAATGGCCATCACAGTTGTCATCATATTACCCTTGATGTCCTAAGTGTCATCAGAATGTCCTCCTTTCAACATTTCCTTTATCTTTGGGTAAAGAAAAGCGTCACTGGGAGCCATATTTGGTGAGTAGGGAGGATTTTCCAATATATATTTGTTTACTAGCTAAAACGCCCTCACAGACGGCGTCATGTGAGCTGGTGCAGTGTCATGATGCAAGAGTCCATTTTTGCACACACCTTTCTCATGCCAAGATATTCGTTTTTTTCCTAAATGTTTTTCTACTGAAATGTTGCTCTGTTATGCTTCTCATAGTCAGTCAATGATCTGACACACAATTTGATAAATTTTTACAATGTTTTTGTCAGTTTGTTCAAGTTCAAATTCATGAACTTAATTGTCAGACTTTGTATTCCACAGCCCAAACCTAGCTGACTACTCTGTGTTTGTGAATAGTCTCATTTGAACACAGATGCTCCCATTTCTTTACACATTGCCTATAGCTGCTTTCACACTATAGCAACAGACTTGAGCATTTGGAACAAACACCTTAGGTATCAGTTGTCTATTGTAACTGATTGGAACAAACACCTTAGGTATCAGTTGTCTATTGCTGCTATAACAAATTACCACAAAGTTGGTGGTATAAAACCAAATTTTATAAATAGTCAATATCTTATAGTTCTATACATTAACAGTTTGACACAAGTCACATTGAGCTAAAATTAAGGTGTCACCAGGGCTATATTCCTTTCTGGAAAGTCTGGAGGGGACTCAATTTTCTAACCTACACCAGCTTCTATAGGCTTCATTAACTCAGGGACACCCTTTCCCCACCCTCAAAGCCAGCAACAGCAGGTTGAAGCTTTTTCACACCTCACATCACTTCACTCTGATCTTCTCTTTTGCCACCCTCTTCTACTTTTATGAATCCTTGTGATTACATGGGGCCCATTCAGATAATCCAGGGGAACCTCCTTATTGTAAAGTAAACTGAACAGCAACCTTAATTCCATCTTCAATCTTAATATTTTTCCCATGTAATATAACATATTCCCAGGTTCTGGGGATTAGGACACAGATATCCTTGGAAGACCATTATTCTGTTTACCCCATAACCCACAAAGCTTGAATTATTTTCTATCATTCCCTTAGAGAAAAAGTTCACCAATTATGTCCTAATTCTAAATGTGACTCAAGTATATGTACCTAAGTAAGCATATAAAGACAAATTAGAATTTCTGGGATATTTACTCAATATAACATATTACTCATAAAAATAAGGATAATCTTCATAACCACATATTATCAGGTGCCTGGAATAAAATGATGAGCAAAATAATGCTCCTGACTCACTTGTAGATAAACAGAAATAGCTCATAAAAGACAGTAGTGCATAAAAGTTAAGAGTAAGGACTTTGGAGTAAAACAAACCCATATTTGAATGACAGCTCTTCCACTTACCACCTAGGTGACCTTTTGTAAGTTAACCTATACCTCACTTCCTTTACCTATTCTAATAATGCTTACTTCATACAGTTACTATGAAAATTAAATACATAGAAGATGCCTAATATAGTCTCTGGGAGATAGTAAGTTCTCAATAAAGCTTAGTTGTAAATGTGATAACAAGAAAGGTTCCTAGTGGAATGAAGGAAATTGCTCTATTGCTCAACTTAAAGATACTTAAAGAGATGTTCTAACAAGATCAAAGAATATGGCGGAATTATTTTCTTAAACTTAGCATTCTTAACTCCCTATTGGAAATAGCAAGCAATGTTGCCAATAGCAACAACTAATTCTCCTTCTCCACATTGCTTGAAGTTCAGCCAGCAGCTGACCTACCATCCCATCTGTGCCTGCTCACAATTAAAGGGGAATTTATATTACTTGCTTGGACTGACCAGTGAATAAAGGACTGAGGCTTTGGAGAACTTCAGCTATTCAGATATTCTAAACTAAAGCCACTGAATAGACCAGGTCAGGACCTAAAGATCCACACACATAACTACCCTTATATCCTGGAAAAAGAAGGCCTGGCTCTGGGCCTCAAGCACTGCAAACAACGAAAGAAAATTCTTTTTCTTTCTGATCCCACAAGGAAGATTTTTCTTTATATTTTAGTAACAATATGTTGCTCAATATACTGAGCAAACAGGGATTGTAGAAGAGGATCATAAAAGCCTTTTCTCCATCCACCCCTGCATTAAGACCAGAAGATGTGGGATTGAGAATTGACACAGAAAAAGAGAAAATCACCACCTCTCATCTGGGAAACCAAAGGAGTAGCTTCTTTTGTTTAGATTTGACTACCCCAAAGTCACCCAAAGTGGGTATCTAGTCAGGTCATATATCCCTGATAACAGCTCTCCCCTATCCCTTCTGGTCAACAGTGTAGTTTGAGAAAGTGCCCATAACTCCTGAGCTGGAGGAGTGATGTGTTGAAACTATTCAACTCAACGTCTAGAGCATTTGACTGTTCAGTCCCCGTCTTAGCTTCAAGTTGATCCAGGTCCATATTTCAGCCTGCCTTCTCCAGCATGTCTGAGGCTTACATGACAGGGCAGCCTGGAGAAGAAGGTGGCACCTTTAATTTACAAGTTTCATGAACCCAAGCACTTGCTATAGGCCACAGATGGTAACCTGAGCCAGGATGCAGAAATAGTTTGACTTACAGCTTTTAAATATTCAGACATGTTTGCAGTCCTTCATTTGTACTCTTGCCCTGCAAATGTTAAAGGAGGGTCCATGTCACCTGCGAATCAGAGCATTCACCTCTGAGTTCCCTTTCTTGGCTGCACTGTTAGGGATGGGCTCTGGGCCACCAGTGACTGCGTTTCTGAAACAAGGAGGAGGAAACGTCTGTGAGACCTAATGCTTTTCCATGCACAACATGAGCCATGCTTGTTGACACATGCCCTGGTAACGAGCATTCTATTATTTAAAAGGAGTGAATCTCCTCCTGTTGAGGTGACAGATTAGGATTATTACTTTTGCTTTAAGCAAGCCTGGAAGATTAAATATGAATCTATGTTTTTGCTTTAAGCAAGCCTGGAAGATTAAATATGAATCTATGTTATCTGGGTAGGAAAAAATAAGTCAATTACTAAGAGCAAAATCTAATTTGATAAACGCAGGCCACAAATATATACTGGGAAAAAAAAAGGTGAGGGCCAGGGGCCGCTGCAGGCTCTGGGGCTGAAGAGAAAAAGACTGCGAGGTGGCCACTGCTGTGGCCAGAGAGCAACAAGAATGAACCAGCAGTGGAAGAGAAAATACTGCAAGCTTGCTGGCTGCTGGTGAAGAAGATGCTTTATTTCTGTGCAGGTGTCTATGATTTGTGATAGAAATGATGGCTGGCTGTGGTGAATTGATCACTCAGTAAACATGCTTCCTACGAACAGGAAAGCAAATGAATCCTGTTCTAATCCCGCACCTTCTCTAACCCTGCCTGAATGCACCATCTGTCTGCAAACATGTGTCCACCCAGTCAGTCTGCCCTGTAAGCATGTTTTCTGCTATCTATGTGTAAAAGGAGCTTCCTGGCTTGGAAAGCGGTGTGCCCTTTGTCGACAAGAAATTCCAGAGGATTTTCTTGACAAGCCAACCTTGCTGTCACCAGAAGAACTCAAGGCAGCAAGTAGAGGAAACGGTGAATATGCATGGTGTTATGAAGGAAGAAGTGGGTGGTGGCAGCATGATGAACGCACCAGTAGAGAGCTGGAAGATGCCTTTTCTAAAGGTAAAAAGAACACTGAAATGTTAATTGCTGGGTTTCTATATGTTGCTGATCTTGAAAATATGGTTCAATATGGGAGAAATGAACATGGACATCGCAGGAAGATTGAGATATAATAGATATACCAATGAAGGGAGTAGCTGGACTTAGGCTAGACTGTGATGCTAATGCTGTGACCCTAGCGAGAGAGAGCTCTGCCGACGCAGCGGACACTCTATCAGCACAGAGCGGAGCTTCTGTTCAGCCTCTAGTGTCCTCTTTAAGGCCTCTGACATCAGTAGACGGGCAGTTAACAAGCCCTGCAACACCATCCCCTGATGCAAGCACTTCTCTGGAAGACTCTTTTGCTCATTAACGACTCAGCGGAGACAACATAGCCGAAAGGAGTCACAGGGGGGAAGGAGAAGATCACGAATCACCATCTTTAGGAAGGGCACCAGCACCAGACACCTCTGTGGAAGAGACCGAGTCAGATGCCAGCAGTGATGGTGAGGACGTAACTGCAGTAGTTGCACAGCACTCCTTGACCCAGCAGAGACTTCTGATTCCCAGTGCAAACCAGACAGTCCCTGATCGATCAGATCAATCAGTAGCTGGGGGCGGAACGGTGAGTGTCGGTGTC